>BCLH01000846.1:0-23023 GCA_001602315.1 Zoysia pacifica
CTACTTAGCAATATTTACTAAGGGTTAGTGATTAATTAGCTATTAAGTTTATTTTAGACAATATTTATGTGACTACTTTATTAAATAATGTGATTGTATGCATTATGAGTATCTAAAGCACTAATGTAATTATATGCTAATATAATGCATGGACTACGAGCATACTATGTGTGTGATGTGTTATTTTAGGCATTATCTCGTCTTATCGATATTTACTAAAGAACAGTGGTTAATTACTTTGTTTATTTAATCTAGGTTATGTGAGGCGATAGTAAGTCACATGTATGCACGTACTCTCTAGTGCCTAACGTGTTATTACCCTAACGTGAATATATATGCTTCTATGTAACATGCACTAGAAATGTGACTTTGCATATGACGTGTCATTTCGTGCGTCATTTCATGTGTTATACTACTTATTATTATATGCCAGCGATTAATTACTACTTAGTATCGTATGTTAGTGATCAATTACTAACTTTATTTTAGATATTTTTATTAGTTTATATTAAATAAATGAATACGTAGAGGTGACGTGGATGCTTGTTGGCCGTTGGATTTGTGACGAAGGGCTATATTTAAAGGCGACGTGGCCTATCGTGGGCTGCTGGATCGGTACTGGCGACTAGGATTTAAAATAGCGGGCAATGTAATCTGGGGCATTGGATTTCGGATGAACAGTTGGGATTTAAATAGCGATGGGGTCATGCAGCCTTTTAATCTGGGCCGTAGGCCACAGATTGGACGGTGGCCGGAGCTGGCAGGGGCAGTGGCGCCATTGCCGCCTCTTGCAGAAGAAAGGGAAAAGCAGGGAGCGTGAAAGTTGCCTAGAGGGGGAGGGGTGAATAAGCAATCTAAAATAATTTCTGAAAAACACAAACTCAATGAAAAGTCAGACCACCGAAGTCTCCAGTAAGGTGCCAAACATTCCGGTCACCGGACTATCCGGTAACTTGTCGGATACTCCGGTCAGACAGGAACTTGGACGAAATTTGAATCTAAGCAAGTTTTAGTAAGTTCTAGCAAAATCTACTTGAATCAAAAGATTAGAATATGATATAGCAAGTAGATCTAAGCAATTAAACAAGCTAGAAACTAGTGAGCAAGCAGATCGAAGAAAATCTATGAATATGAACTACAAGAACAATATTAACTTGCAAGAATGGAAAGAACACATGGAGACACGTGATTTTACTCTAAAGTTCGAGTCCACGAAGGAACTCTACATCTCCGTTGAGAGGTTCACAAAGAACCGAATCTCACTCAATCCTCTCTCACTCAACCAACCACAAAGGTGAGGTTGAGTTCTTCACTAGCAAATCCCTTTCGGAAAGGGGTGAACAAACTTCCCGGGGCGTCACCACACGAGTTTGGAGCTCTCCAACATATCTAACTGTCTACGATTAAAAGCTCTAAGAGTAACAAACTCAAATCGAAGCTCGACAATGCCGCAAATGCTCAATGGGAGTGAAAGCACTTCTCTCACAATCCCTAGCTCAAATCTTGCAAGCTTAGGCCTTGGAAGAGAGTGGGAGAGTGTTTTTGGAGCTTAAGAGTGTGTTGTTCAAGTGTGAGTCACAAGCCCCTCCAAAAGGGGCTGAGAGGCTATAAATCCTCGAGCTCCAAAAAGTAGCCATTGAACCACATTCTGACAAACCGACACTCTGGTACTTTGCCGGACACTCGGGTCTACCGGAGTCTCCGACAACTTGCTAGATACTCCGGAGAGGCCTCTCCAGTTGGCAATGTCTGTGTCACCGGAGTCTCCGGCAGTATGCCGGATACTCCGGTGCGCCTTCTCGGGTGCGGGCTGCAAGGCCATCAGAGTCTCCAACAACTAGCCGAACACTCCGGTGAACCTTCTTGGGGTTAGGCATCTGCCTTATCGGAGACTCCGGCAATGTGCCGGATACTCCGATAAGGGGTCTCGGGTTATGATTGGATTAGAGCATTTTGTCACCTTTGAGATATTAATTTGAGTCCCTCTTGATAGTACGGCACACCTAGACTCAAGAAATGATAAAATCTAGTGTTCTTCCATGAGAAAAGCGGGGTCTTCTTTTTTCCTTTAATGTTTTTTTCTTATTTTTGAATCTTTCGAGCTGTCAATACACTTAACAAAAGTCATTAGCTTTTTGAATGGTTCATTATCATCCACCAAAACCCACTAGGGGACTAGATGCACTTTTAATCTCCTCCTTTTTGGTGATTGATGACAACCCATTCAAAGCTTCAGAAAGAGATATAATCAATGATTTTGGATGCTTGTGATATAGGAAGCTTCCTCTAAATGTGTGCATGGACTTAAATTCCTTATTTTGGCTTTAACATTCCAAAATGCACATATTTGAGAGAAAATGTGAGAGCTCCCACTATATCCAAGCATCTGTGGGATGCAACAAGTGAGTGGACATAATAAGTGAAATGCATATGACAAACATATCCACACAACAAGTATAAGAAGATCAAAAAGAACATTTCATCATTACACCACCACATATCATAAGCAACATATCATAGATAGCAACAATAATAACCAAATCTCAGAAATAGAGTACGAATAGAGTTATTATTACAAACCACAAATCACATAGTCTTATACTAACACTCACACAAGTCTTATATGTCCATCATTACAATAATATAAGCCCAAAGATAAAGATAGATGACATGATAGATTTCTTCTTCCCCTTTGGCATCACATCACCAAAAAGGAGAAAGGAATGCAAAGTGAGAAGCTCAAGGCATGGCGTCGCTATCCTGATCACCTTCCTCGTCATCGCGTTCTTCTTCTCCACCTTTTTCTTCACTTTCTCCCTCGGCCACTGCAACTTCCTCTTCACCTTCTTCCTCACTCTCTTTGGCTCCACCCTCTTGCTCATGCGCTTGAGCCAAACATTGAGCATAGGCAAGAGGATCCCAAAGATTATCAAAGATAGGAGGTGGAGGGAAATATGAAGACTCACGGAGTGGAGAAAGGTTGATTTGAAGTTGAGAGGCAATCCAGTCTTGTCTTGCCCCTAGAGTTTGGTATTGCTCAAGGGTCTCATGGCGATGCTCTCTATTCTCAGTAGCGTTGTGAGTACAAATGCTAAAGACTTCCTTGAGAGCCCGAGCAATGAAAGAAGAAGAAGACTTACAGTACTTCTTCTTGGAAGCATCGTAAGAAAGATCAAGTGCGGAAGGCTCATGTGAAGAAGAATCACCTCAAGAAATTGGAGCTGCTGCACGAGAAGTGGATTCAGTAAATGTGCCAGTGGCCCGGATGCGGTATGGATTATGCTTCATCTCACAATAAAGTTGACCATTGAGCAAAAAGTGGATCATATACATGATGTAGAGAGCATAGCTACAGCTCCAGATCGGTGTGGTAGAGGTGATAATGATTTCCTGGAAGATGAAATCAAAAACACTGAAACCCCGTTGAGTGGGATTTATGTCTTGCATCCAGTAGAGCAAGTTCCTTGCCATTTGCATAACTCTTGAGAGATCTCTAGACCGAGGGCACAAGGTGACACGGAATAAAGAGTTGAGATGCTTGAAATAGGTGTCATCCCGTGCACCTTGCTAAGACTGACGGGTCCAAGCCTTACAGCATAGAGAAAGGCTATCTCCCCATCAAGAAGAACCGCTCAGAATGAATCTTATGCTTCCCCAAGTCCTCCTTGCAAAATCAAAGATAAGAAGCAAACTATGAGTAGGAGACATGGTAGCGGTTGTCCTCTAGTGCCCAGTGGAGAAAAGGCTCATCTCCATCCCTGTCAATCCAGAGTGTAGTGTTGAACTGGGCAATTATCTCTTCACACCAATTTTGCTTGAGCCCCATAGTGTCCTTGCAGCCCTTCTGCTCACAAGCCTCAATAATCTGATCAAAAACAGGATCGTCGGCTGCACACATGTAACTCCAATCTATCCACTTCATAGGGGTTGTTCTGACCTTCTTATCCACAATCTCAAACTTGTATCAATCCATATAAAAGAGGTTGTGAAACCTGTGATCAGTACAGCCAGACTGTCTCTCCATGTTATAAGGATTGGTATACCTCTTGGTAATGAAATCATGAGACCCTTTGGTGTAGTTGATAGGATTTTTGAAATACTCAAAGGCCTCCCTGTTCCCAAACACTGGATCTGTCACTATGTAGTGAACCTTGGTACTCAAGAGGCGGGGAGCAAACTGATCCTGAGAAGCACTGCCTTGTCCACTGACAACTCCCTTCCCCTTGCCATGACCACCTCCGGTACTCCTCCTTGAAGGTAAAACAGTACCAATTGCAACATCTCGAATGACAATGCCTTGCTCCTTCCTAGGATGCTTCTTAGAACCCGCAACCTTCCGCCTACGCTTGGGGTGATTCTCCTCATGCTCGCTCTCAATTTCCGGCTCATGTTGAGGTTGATCTCTCCTTTCACGACCCATCTGTCACCCAAAGAGTGTAGAAGGACCACTAAGAGCAATGACTAGATAGGACAAGGAGGTCTGAAAATTTGCGCAAAAACACTAATGCACCAGAGTCTCTGGTAACAAGCCAGACAGTTCGGTAACCGGAGTCTCCGCTAAAGTACTAGACACTCTGGTCCATCGGACCCTCCGGCAAGTTACCGGACACTCCGATCCCTCGTGTTCTTGACAAGAATCGATGAGATCTCTCTAACCATCTGGGACATTAAAACCAAACTTTTGGCATCACAAAGATACGCCAAAAGAAGATGATTTACCGAAGGAAATCCCCTAGAATTGCCTACGAAGAGAGATCGAAAAAAGTTGAATTTTGAATGAAATACCTCGTTCTTGCTTCGATTTGAGGGGAAAACAACAAGGAAAGCGTGAGGAAGCCTCAAGGAGTCTTGGAGATCAATCCCTTGAGAAGACTCGTCCCGATTCAAAGATTTGGAGCAAGTGGCGATTTTGGGGCAAAGGGAGGCGTCGGGTGGTTGCGAGACGAATGAAGAGTGAACCGTTGAATGTGGGACCCGCGGAGTTTAAATACTCCCAGGCCACCGGACACTCCAGCAAAGTGCCGGAGTCTCTGGCCACCAGAGTATCCAGCACAATGCCGTAGTCTCTGGTCGGCCTTCTCGGGTTCGGCCACGAGAACCATCGGACACTTCGGCAAAGTGCCGGATAGTCCGGTGAGCCTTCTCTGGACAGGTAAGGATTTTTGAAGAAATCTTTGGAATTTTGGATAGAACTTTGGAGATTTGGCAAAAATAGGCTTATATATATAGATGGACATATAAATACTTTGTCATATAGTGATTAGCAACAATCAACATTCAAAGCAATGATCACTTTACAACAAAGTTGGTCCTAAGACCAAGAACAATAAACTACTTTAAAAATCATACAATATTTTCACAATGCTATTCTTGTCAAGAACACGAGGGATGTGCATTACTTCAAGACACATTTCGAGAATCAATGATATTAAGCTCACTCCTAAGCTCACAAAAGCGCTTCTCATCAGTGGCTTAGTGAAAATGTCGGTCAATTGGTCTTTGGTAGGTACATAGAATATCTCTATATCCCCTTTAGTGTATGATCTCTCAAGAAATGGTGCCAGATGTCTATGTGCGGTTATGATCACAAGGATTATTAGCAATTTTAATGGCACCCTCATTGTCACATAGGAGAGGCACTTTGTTCTCAAAGTAACCGAAGTCCTTAATGGTTTGCCTCATTCATAGCAATTGGGCGTAACAGCTATCCGCAGCTATGTACTCGGCTTCGGCGGTGGATAGGGCAATAGAGTTTTGTTTCTTAGAGGACCATGATACAAGGGATCTTCCCAAAAATTGACAAGTCCCCGATGTGCTCTTCCTATCTACTTTGCATCCGGCATAATCCGCAGCGGAATATCCAATGAGATTAAAAGTGGAACCCTTTGGATACCAAAGCTCTAGGTTTGGTGTGTGAACTAAATATCTTAAGATTCTCTTAACGGCCCTTAATTGGCACTCCATTGGAGCGGCTTGAAATCTTGCACACATACACACACTAAGCATGATATCGAGTCTAGATGCACAAAGGTAAAGCAAAGATCCAATCATGCAGGGATATACCTTTTGATCCACCGCTTTCCTAACGAAGTCAAGATCAAGATGGCTATTTGTCCCCCTGGGAGTCTTGATAGGTTTAGCATTCGCCATCTTGAACTTCTTGAGTATGTCATGAGTGTACTTGGTTTGACATATGAACGTTCCTTCTTTGAGTTGTTTCACTTGAAAGCTGAGGAAGAACGTCAACTCTCCCATCATGGACATCTCAAATCTTTTCGTCATGACCTTGCTAAACTCATCACAAAAAATTTTGTTAGTAGAACCAAATAATATGTCATCGACATATATTTGACACATAAATAAATAATTGTCAACTCTTTTTGTGAAGAGGGTGGAATCAGCTTTTCCAATTGTAAAACCACTTTCAATAAGAAAATCCCTAAGGCATTCATACCATGGTCTAGGAGCTCGCTTAAGCCCATAGAGCGCATTATAGAGTTTATAAACGTGATTAAGATACTCATCATCATCAAAGCCCGGTGGTTGCTCCACGTACACTTCTTTTTTGATTGGCCCGTTGAGGAATGCACTTTTCACGTCCATTTGATATAGCTTAAAATCATAGTGAGTGGCACAGGCAAGTAATATACGAATTGACTCAAGCCTAGCTACGGGGGTAAAGGTTTCATCGAAATCCAAACCTTCAACTTGTGAATAACATTTTGCCACAAGTTTTGCCTTGTTCCTTGTCACGACTCCATGTTCATCTTGTTTGTTGTGGAACACCCAATTAGTACCCAATCCGAATAACGAAGTGAATCTTCTACACTAAATGGTTCCAAAGAGAAAACAAAAGAGCAATGTTCACAAAAAGTAGTGACTCGTGATCTAGTGGTTACCCTTTTTCAATATCACCAAGTATGTTGTCAATGGGGTGATCTCTTTGAATGCTTTGATGGACTCTTGGGTGTGACACTTGAGGTCTTTGTTCATCTTTCCCTTCTTCTTCATCTCCCCCTTGATCATTGCCTTCTTCTTCTTCTTGGGCTTCATCTTGTGTTCGAGATGATGCTACATTGGAGGTTGGGTCATCTTAAACATCATGTGGATTATGTGGATGCACATCACAAATTGCCATCCTTCTCAATGCATCACATGGAGCATCTTCATCATCTAACACATCAAGATCAACTTGCTCTACTTGAGAGCCATTAGTCTCATCAAACACCGCATCACACATGACTTCAACCAAACTGGAGTTTTTGTTAAAGACAAAATAGGCACAAGAGTTTGAGTCATAACCAAGCAAGAAACCTTCGTCCGCTTTTGGAGCAAACTTGGATGATTTGTGTTTCTTGTTGAGAATATAACACTTGCTTCCAAAAACACAAAAGCGACATTAGGTTTGTTACAGGTCAAAAGCTCATAGGGGGTCTTTTTTAAGATATGATGAAGATAGAGCCAGTTGGTTGCATGACATGCCGTGTTTACCTCTTCGGCCCAAAAGCGAACAGAGGTTTTGTATTCATCAAGCATGGTTCTTGCCATCTCTATGAGAGTGCGGTTCTTTCATTTGGCAACTCTATTTTGTTGAGGGGAGAAGGATGCCGAAAGCTCATGTTTGATGCCTTCTTCATCAAGATAGTCCTCCACTTGAGTGTTCTTGAATTCGCTTCCATTGTCAATTCTTATCTTTTTGACTCTTAAGCCGAATTCATTTTGAGCTCTTCTCAAGAACTTCTTGAATTTTCATTGAGTTTCGCTCTTATCATGCAAAAAGAACAACCAAGTGAAACGAGAATAATCATCAACAATTACAAGACCATATTTGTTACCGCCAATGCTTATGTAGGCTATTGGACCAAAGAGATCCATATGAAGCAATTTCAATGGTCTTGTTGTTGTCACGATGTTCTTGGTAGGATGTAGCGCTCCAACTTGTTTTTTGGCTTGACATGATACATCAGGCTTATCTTTCTCAAACTCAATATTAGTTAGTCCTAGGATGTGACCACCTTTTAAGAGCTTATTAAGATTTTTCATTCTAATATGGGCTAGCCTACGATGCCACAACCAATCCATGTTGGACTTTGCAATTAAACATGTGTCAAGTTGACCCTTATCTATTATACAGTCAACGAGATAAAGCTTTCCCTTTAACACACCTTTAAAGGCAATTGAGTCATCCCTCCTTCTAAAGACCGTCACACCATCATTAGTGAACAAACAATTATAGCCCATCTCACAAAGTTGTAAAATAGACAACAAAATGTAGACCAAGGAATCAACAAGTAATACATTAAAAATAGAATGCTCGGTTGTGATAGCAATTTTACCATAACCATGCACTCTTCCTTGTCCACTATCACCAAAAGTGATACTCTCCATTGAATCTTCATTCTCTTCTCTTGATAGGAGGTGAACATCCATTGCATCCACTATCTAGCACACAACTTGATCCACCGGAGGAGTACACCTACAATTCAAGTTAAGTCTTGTTTTTAGATACCCAATTTGTTTGGGTTCTTTCACATTAGCCACAAGATCATGGGCATGGGCACTCACACACAAGCTTTTGAGTTCTTGTTGCGTGGCCCAACATACTTAGCAATAATTCTACCATGCTTATATTTTATGAGAACATATGATGCATCAAAAGTTTTGAATAGCATGGACATATTATGAGAAGCATTAGTATGATGATCATGAGACTTTGAAAGATCATTAGTGACTTTGGTCTTGGCTTGCTTCTTTTGGTAGGTTCTCTCTTTTATAAATTTTGGGAACTCTTGGCCATTCTTGAATTCTCTTTCATTTTGCTTTCCTCCATGAATATAGCCAATACTGTCCTTGACATGAGGGCGCTTTGTGTTCAAATATGCACTTCTTGCATATTCGACCTTCTTACCTTCAAGTTCTTGCTTCTTTTGATGAACTTGCCCTTTCAAAGTTTTCACTTGATCTTTCAAGTCATGAATTAATTTGACATTAGTAGCACAATCTTCAAAATCAATATTCTTACATCTAGCACAATGTTTAGAAGTTTTAGTTGAGCTAGGTGTATCTTTAGGTTTAGGGTTAGACCGAAGAGTATCAAATTGCACTTCAAGGTCTTTATGAGCCTTTTCAAGGCATCATAGTCTCCTTGAAGAGCACTACTTGAACTCTCAAGATTTTTAAAAGTCTCCTTGCATGAAGCAAGTTGTTGATCTAACTCTTTATTTTTATTTCTTTCTAGAGTTAGGAGATTCTCAAGCTTAAGGTTTCTCTTCTTTTCAAGAATGAGCAGGTCTTTTTTACTCTCAAGAATCTCATCCCTCTCAACTATTTGATCCGTAAGCATTTTGATTTTAGTGATAGCATTTTTACTTAAACCTTTAAGCAAAGCCTCATCTTCACTATCACTTTCTATTTCCTCATCACTACTAACATACTTATGAGAGAGGGTGGAGTTGGTTTTTACCTTACACTTGCCCTCCTTTGCCATCAAGCATGTGTGAGTAATGCTCTTGCTCTTGTTGAGGTTGATGAAGAGAGATTTGGTTGATAAAGATTTTTTGATGGCAAATGTAGCAACGCCTTTAACATCCGAATCGGAACTCTCTTCATTTGAGTCCCTCTCCATTCCTAGATGGGTTTCACCATTGTACTTCTTCTTTGAAAATTTCTTGTCTTTGTTGAAGTACTTCTCTTTTTTCTTCTTGCCATCATCATCTTCTTTCTTCTCATGTGGGCAATTAGCAATAAAGTGCCCATACTTCTCACAATTGGAGCAAACTCTTTTTCCTCTTGACTTGGGTTTATCTTTCCTCTTGTCATCACGGTAATTCCGCTTCTTCCTCATAAACTTCTTCAATCGTCTTGCCTTTGCTCTTCTTGTTAGTTTTGAGTACTATATCTTGATTCTTTGAACTTGGGATACCCTTTGACAAATTCTTTACATATTAGGCTTCCTTCTCCATCATGAGCCTTCATGAGCAACTCGAAGTGTATCCCAAATGTCCTTTGCCGAGTTCAACCCATCAACCTTGTTGAACTCTTCTTGATTAGGCGATGAGAGAAGGACCGTCACCGCTTGAGCATTTTTGTGAAGATCTTGTTCTTGTTTCGGAGTGAGTTCTTCATCGTCATCACTATCCGGATATTCAACACCTGTACAAACAATATCTCATATGCTCAGGTGGAGCGAAAATAGGTGATACTTCATGTCGTGCCTTCACTTGGTATAGTTCACCTCATCAAATTGAGGTGGTTTACCAATGGTTAACAACAAGAAGTTTGTGTTAGAATTATGATGAGAATAATTGAAAGGGGTTTTAGAATAGTCATATTTAACTCCCTTCTTCTTTTTCTTCTTCTGCTCTTTGGCCTTCCTCTTGAGGAGTGAGAAGGATTCTGCATCATTCTGACTTGAGGAAGAGTGTTCAATCTCTTCGCTTGATTCTTTGCTCGCTTGGTTAGATTCTCTTAGACCCCTCATCTTCTCTCTAAGTGATTAAGCTCGATTTGGAGAGTTTAGCTCTGATACCAATTGAAAGTCTCCTAGAGAGAGTGAATAGGCAATCTAAAATAATTCCTGAAAAACACAAACTCAACAAAAAGTCAGACCAGCGGAGTCTCCGGTAATGTGCCGAACACTCGGTCACCAGACAGTTCGCTAACTTGCCAGACACTCCGGTCAGACAGGAACTTAGACGAAATTTGAATTTAAGAAAATTTTAACATGTTCTAGCAAAATCTACTTGAATCAAAAGACTAGAATATGATATAGCAAGTAGATCTAAGCAATTAAACAAGCTAAAACTAGTGAGCAAGTAGATCGAAGCAAATCTATGAATATGAACAACAAAAACAATATTAACTTGCAAGAATGGAAACAACACAAGGAGACACGAGATTTTACTCCAAAGTTCGAGTTCACAAAAGAACTCTACGTCGCCGTTGAGAGGTTCATAAAGAATTGGATCTCACTCGATCCTTTCTCTCACTCAACCAACCACAAAAGTGTGGTTGAGTTCTCCACTAGCAAATCCCTTTTAGGAAGGGGCGAACAAACTTCCCGGGGCGTCACCACACGAGTTGGGAGCTCCCGGGCACACCTAGCCTTCTAGGAGCAAAAGCTAAGAGTAACAAACTCAAATCGAAGCTCGTCGATGCCGCAAATGCTCAATGGGAGCGAAAGCACTTCTCTCACAATTCATAACTCAAATCTTGCAAGCTTAGACCTTGAAAGGGAGTGAGAGAGTGTTTTTGGAGCTCAAGAGTGTGTAGTTCAAGTGTGAGTCGCCAGTCCCTCCAAAAGGGGCTGAGGGGGTATAAATACTTAGGCTCCCAAAAAATGCCGTTGGACCACATTCTGGCTCACCAGACACTCCGGCACTTTGCCCGTCGGATACTCCGGTGAGGCCTCTCGGGTTGTCAATGCCTGAGCCACCGCAGTCTCCGGCACTATGCTGGACACTCCGGTCAGCCCTCTCGAGTGCGGGCTGCTAAGCCACCGGAGTCTCCGACAACTTGCCGGACACTCCGGTGAGCCTTCTCGGGTTCAGGCATCTGCCTTATCGGAGACTCTAGTAAAATGCCGGATACTCCGATAAAGGGTCTCGGGTTATGATTGGATTAGAGCATTTTGGCACCTTTGAGACATCAATTTGAGTCCCCTTTGATAGTATGGTGTACCTAGACTCAAGAAATGATAAAATCTAGTATTCTTCCATGAGAAAAGACTCTGTGACTTGATTCAAAAAAGTTGGAGGGTCTTCTTTTTCATTAAATATTTTTTTCTTATTTTTGAATCTTTGGAGCTGTCAATACACTTAACAAAAGTCATTAGCTATTTGAATGGTTCCCCCATCATCCATGAAAACCCACTTGGGGCCTAGATGCACTTTCAGAGCGGAGCTCCAAACTCAAAAAGAAAAGGCTCGGGAGAGAGAGGAGGGTGAGCCGAACCTTCCTAGTGGGTTCTCGGCGTCGGAGATGGGTCGGAGACGGCGGGCTACAGCAGAGGCAGCACACGGCGATTTATGGAATTTTTCCTAGAATTTATGGAATTATTTTATATGAGATAAGATGGATTTGGTGTGCATAGCAAAAAATACTAGTGTGTGACATGTGGGGTCAAGTGGGACAAGGGATGTTTTTTCTTTATAAAACTAGGCTGGTTTTATGTGGGCCGTAGATCTTGGAATCAATGGCGTAGATTTAACGGATGACGCGGGAAAATTGAGGACGCCGATCTTTCAAGGAGTGATCTGGATTTAAAACAACTTGAGGGAAGGGGCTTTTAATTTTGTCTGTTGGATTGGAATTGGGTCGTGCAGAGTGGCCGGCTGGCCTGGCGGCCGCCAGAGCAGGTTCGACAGTGGTGCCATAGGTGTGGCTTGCCAGAGAAAGAGGATCCCGTGCTATGGGGCACGAGAGGCGATGGGAAAGAGCCCTAGAGAGAGAGGAGAGACGGAGACGAACTCACCGGAGTGGTTCTCGTCGACGGAAAACACACAGAGGTGGCCGTCGGCGGCAAGGCCCGAATCGGCGGCGGAGATGCACGGCGCGAGGGCAGTTGCTGCACTGCGCCTGACGAAGCCGCCTCGCAGGAAAGAGCAGCGCAGGAGTTTGTGAAGTCGCTTCGTGGTGTTGTGGACCTTAGGCCATGTAGCGGTTACACCGTGTTGTGTGTCTATAAAAACACCTCCCTGTGTAACTTCGAAGGTAGAAAGAAATAAAATCAAATCTCCCCGCCAGCTCTATCCCCTCTGTTCTTCTTCTTCCTTCCCCCTCTGCTCCAGCAAATCTATCTCGTCACGCTTAGGTCGTGACATATGGTATCAGATTCGGCTTGATCCTCGGCCGCGCTACCGCTCGTTCGCTCGCGATCCGTCTTCCAGGAAGGGTTGGTGATTGCCCAGCGATTCCGTAATTCTGCGACTGGAGATTGCCTGCGACCTGCAACAACGGCTCCTCTGGCTCGTCCGTGAAATTCATCGGTAGTCCGACAAGTGGTGGATGCCATGGACTCCTTCGAGGCGAAGATCCTGTAGAAGCTTGAGGAGCTGAACTCGTCTTTGTCTGAGCAGCAGTCGAAGATGGAGCAGCTGCAGAGGAAGGTGGATTTGTCCATGACTTCGCTCGGACAGGTCCAGCAGGATCACACGCAACTTGTGCGCGCGCTGGCCCAGCAAACTCCTCCACCGCCTCTGCCTCCGCCACCTACACCTCCGCGTCAGCAAACACAGCCCCTCCAGCTGCCTCAAAATGCGGGCGCAGGCATCATCGGGCCGAAACCTGCTCCGCCTCCAGGACGCACCAATCCGCCAATCGTGTCGTCCCCGACTTCGCAGGTTAATTCTGACTCACCGCCTCATGTTTTGCCTCTTACGGATGCGGATGCTGGTGATTCCTGTGGCCGTCGTTCCTGGATGCCCAAATTTGATTTCCCTCGGTTTGATGGAACAGATGTTCGCATTTGTCTTGATAAGTGCCAAGTTTTTTTATTCCCTCTTCCAAATTCCGAGTGGTTTTCAAGTGCAAGCTGCTTCTATGCACACGGTTGATCGCGCGGCTCTCTGGTACCATTCGTTCAAGCTCCATAACCCATATCATGATTGGGACCTCTTTCGCATCGCCCTGCTTCAAGAGTTTGATGAGCTCACCCATCGCAACAAATTGTTGGAGTTACTGTGGAGCAGTATCGACACACATTTGAGGAGATACTCTACCACATCCAACTGTATGATCGCTCTATTAGTGAAACTCTGATTGTTGCTCAGTTCATCTTGGGTTTACAAGAGGATATTCATTCGGTTGTGGAATTACATCTGCCTGAGACATTCAGTCGTGCTGCTGAGCTTGCCTTGTTGCAGGAAGCCATTCTTAATCGCACCAAACGATCAGCAGTGAAAGGCCCAGCTCCTAAGCCTAATCTGGCTTCGCGATCCAGTCTGCCGGCTGGCGACTTGAGGCGCGCCAAGCAGTTGCACGATTTCCGTCGTGCTAATGGTCTTTGCTTCAAGTGCGGTGATAAATTTACACCCGGCCACAAGTGTGCTCTTCCTCCTCCTGCCCAGGTTAATGCTATTACTTCTGATAGTGGTTCTGATGTCCTGTCTGATGAGGTGTTGGATCTTCTCGTTTCGTCGTCGACAGTTTTAGACGACATGCAGTTATCAATACATGCATTGTCTGGCTCTTCTTCTCCAAACACTATCAGGTTCAGAGCACTGGTTAACAATCAGGTATTGATCATCCTCTTGAACTCTGGTAGTTCCCACAGTTTTGTGGATACCAACTTGGTACAACGGTTGGGTTGTACTCCTACACCGATCCCTGCTCACTCTGTGCATGTTGCAAATGGTCAACTCATCTCCTGTAGTTCAGAGGTGCCCAATTTCACTTGGTGGCTTCCTAATTGCTCCTTCACTCACCCTATGAAGGTGTTGCCGTTGGGTGGTTATGATGTAATATTGGGGATAGACTGGCTGGCTCAGTGGGGCATTATGCAGTGTGAATTTGCTGCCAAATGGATTGAGTTCCAACATGAAGGTCGCACTGTTTGTTTACAGGGCATTGTTGACACACCATCCACTCAGGTGTTACGAGTGTCCTACATGCAACTGCAGAAATGGGATGTGGGGAATGACATTTGGGCCTTGGTTTTGGTCGAACCAGTTGCTCCTGCTTCTCAATTACCACTCCCTTCTGAAATTCAGCAGCTGCTTGATGATAACACTGACCTGTTCCTTCAGCCAAATTCTTTACCACCACATAGAGAATTTGATCATGTTATCCATCTTCTTCCTGGTGCCTCACCTGTGAATTCTCGACCCTATCGTTATTCTCCTCAACAGAAGGACGAAATAGAGAAACAGGTTCACGAGATATTACAATCGGGTATTATTACCAGGAGCATGAGCCCGTTTGCTTCACTAGTGTTACTTGTCAAAAAGAAGGACGGCACCTGGAGGTTTTGCGTTGATTATCGCAAGCTCAATGATCTCATAGTCAAGAGCAAGTTCCCAATCCCAGTGACAGATGAGTTGTTGGATGAATTGTCAGGTGCAGTCTGGTTTTCTAAGCTCGACCTCTGTTCTGGCTTTCACCAAATCCGAATGGCTGAGTGTGATGAGTTCAAAACAGCCTTCAAAACTCACCACAGCCAGTTCCAATTCAGGGTAATGTCCTTTGGGCTTACTAATGCTCCTTGAACCTTTCAATGCTTGATGAACTACATTTTTGCACCTTATATCAGAAAATTTATTCTGGTTTTCATGGATGATATCTTGGTTTATAGTCACTCTATACCTGAACATTTGGACCACCTCAAGTTGGTTTTTCAGATTCTGAAAAATCACCAGTTATTTCTTAAAGCAGCCATGTGTTCCTTTGCACAAAATAAGTTGGAATACTTGGGCCATATCATTTCTTCTGATGGTATTGCCACTGATCCAGCAAAGACAGCAGCTATGTTGCAGTGGCCACCTGCAACAAATATTTCTGAACTCAGGGGCTTCCTTGGTCTCACTAGCTATTATAGAAAATTTGTGAAGGGCTATGGTGTACTAGCTAAACCCCTGACAACACTTGTACAGAAGAAACACTTTGAGTGGACTGAGCAGGCTCAAGTTTCTTTTGACAAACTGAAGCAGGCAATGTGCACAACACCAGTGTTAGCAATCCCAAACTTTGACAAACCATTTTGTATTGAGTCTGACTCATGCTTGTGAAGTGGGCATTGGAGCTGTGCTTACACAAGACAGTCGTCCTGTTGCTTATTAGAGTAAAGCTCTGGGGTTGGCTAATCAGAAGCTGTCAATCTATGAGAAGGAATTTCTTGCAGTGATGATGGCTGTTGATAAGTGGAGACCTTATCTTCATAGAGGGCCTTTTATTGTTCGAACAGACCACAAGAGTCTTTGCAGTCTTGGGGATTAGGAGCTCACCACTGATCTGCAGAAGAAAGCCATAACAAAACTGTTAGGCCTTCAGTTTCAGTTTCAGTATAAAAAGGGTGTTGACAATAAAGCTGCAGATGCTCTTTCCAGGATGCCTCACTCCATGTCCTTGACAGCCATTTCTTCTGTTCAGCCACAGTGGGTTCAAGAAATTTTAAATTCTTATGTGGTTGATCCTTCAGCTCAAGCCTTGTTAACAGAGTTGGCTGTGACAGGTTCAAATAATAAGGGCTTCACATTGAAAGATGGCATCATCAGACAACATAACAAAATTTGGATCGGGGCAAACACTTCTCTTCAGACTAAGTTGTTCATTCTACACCAATTGGTGGCCATTCAGGGCAGCAAGCTACCTATCTTCGTTTGAAGAAATTGTTCCAGTGGCCTGGCCTCAAAACTGCAGTTACATACTTTGTTCAGCAGTGTTCGGTGTGTCAACAGGCCAAGCACGAAAACTGTAAATCCCCTGGTTTACTCCAGCCCCTGCCTGTCCCATCTGCAGCATGGCTTGATATTTCACTTGACTTTATCGAGGGACTTCCTTCTTCTGAAGGATACACTGTCATATTGGTCGTGGTTGACCGTTTCACAAAGTATGCCCACTTCATTGCCCTTAAGCATCCTTATACTGCAGTGACAGTTGCTCGAGCTTTCCTCACTCAAATTGCCCGACTGCATGGATTACCTAACACCATCGTGTCAGACTGTAACGACTGAGATTTTTCGTACCTTTCGATAAGTCCTGATCTTCCGTGACCTTGCCAATCCTAAGAAGTTGGCAAGCACGATATCACAAACGATCAATCAAAAAACCATAACAAAAGTATTAAACAAGAAACAAGTATAGAAAATATCAAGTCAAGCAAATTTATTAGAATAAAATCCTCCAAAAAGGTCCATCGGCACGCTGGTCGAAAACATCTCAAAGCAGATAGATCACTATTGAGAAAACCATCAAGTGCAGCAGTGGAAGCATCATCATAGCAGCAGTAGCGAACCTCCTTCACACAAGCTAACTTGAGCGCAGAAGCTTACGTCACGGTTCGTCGGAGACGTAGTCGAAGTCGAAGCTAAGAGTATCCTCTGAAAACAACAAATTAGAAAGTCGTGAGAACGAATACTCAGCAAACCGTGTACTACCTAGCAACAATGTATACTTACAAATGGTTTCAAGGGTGAAGGCATGGCTCTAGTGCTAAATGCAAGTTTAAAACATTTTATTTTATTTTAAAGATGCAAGAAAGCTTTATTTTAAATCTGTCAAATTTTATTAGCTTGCCCCGCAGGGATCTCCGTTATCTCGAACAAGGGTTCATTTTAAATGCCGGTGAAATCTTCAAACTCGGCCACAGCTCAAAGGCTGGAGTCCAAAACAATTTGAAATAGAAGAGGAGGAAGGAAAACAAAACTACTCAACGAGGAGCACAAATCAGGGGTGTCCTTCCAAAAAGGACGTGACAATGCGCATTGACTGTAACTCTGCAGAGGTTATGCACCTAAACCCACGAGAAGTGTCATCGGGAACTACCGTCGTAGTCTCGATGAACACACATGACCCGTCCACAAGCTTTAACTGGTGTCATCTGTTCTCTAGGACAGGGATCTCAAATGCCTACGCAATCGGGTCCTAGAGCTGTGAAGAACCTACCACTGATCAGGTAGGGTATCTTGATCTCAAGTAGGGAGTCATAGCGCTACATCAAACTAACACAACACCGCCAACCCACGGATAAACAACTAGTCTCGACAAGCTTCAAGATCAAGCCACTGTCTATATAGGGTAACGTGGTATGCATAGTTGTCAACTGAGCATACAAGGCTCAAAGAACTCGGTCTTTAATTGCCGGGGCAGGAACTCTCTCGAACCTCAACACCAACAACTAACAAGTCTCATAGAAAAATTCCAGCCTGGATCTTTCCGTTGTACCTGCCACAGGTACTCCCACAGGGACTTCTCAAAAGTCTCCCCGCTCCTCATACTCCATCTTGCCCTCGCTAAATAGTTATGTATAGTTATTTGCAAAACTCACACATTTGAATTATAGTTCAAAATCGTTTAACACAAATTTCATCTTTATACTGATAGGTGTGAGATAAAAATAAATGCGACTAAGCATGGCTAAGCATAAAAATAAAATAATTATTCCAAAGCAATCCTAGGGCTCATTTAACGGGGTCGAGGCAGCGGCTCCAGAGACGGCACGTGCCCGATGCGCCCTTTGCGCCTTGCGGTGGAGGAAAGAGATTGGGAAAAAATGAGATAAGGATTAGAGATAGGGTTAGAGGGGTATTTATATTAGGGAGAGATAGGAATGGGAGTAGGTGGGAGAGGATAAAATTGAGAAAATAATTAGAAAAATTATTTAGAGATCTAAAAATTAATTAGGAAATTCCAAAAAATAATTTTAGCCCCAACCGAAAATTACGCGGACTAAATTATTTCGGCACCCAAAAAATTTAGAAAGGAGAATTTCGAATTAGACGGGAAGAAATTCGGGACAGATGAACTTTGTAAGAAACAAAAATTGGGGTAACTCGACACTTTATTAATTGAAAATTTTGAGATGTTACAGACTCCCTCCTTACAGGATTTCGTCCTCGAGATCAAGAAGCGGACTCAAATAGATAAGGAAACTCTTTCCTCAGATCATCTTCCTTCTTTCAGGTAGCCTCTCGCTCGGTGTGGTTGCTCCACTGGATCTTAAGAAACTTGATCTTGGACCTCCTCGTTTCCTTGAACGCCTCATCAAGAATCTTCACCGGGTACTCTAGGTACTCGAGCGTGTCCTAAATATCTAAAAATCAGGGACAACTTGCTCCTCTGGCACTCGAAGACACTTCTTCAAATGAGAGACATGAAACACCGGATGCACACCCGTCAGCTCGGATGGCAAGTCCAATCTGTAAGCAAGCTCACCGATCTTCATGAGAATCCGAAAAGGACCAACAAACCTCGGAGCCAACTTCCCTCGGACATGGAAGCGACGCGTGCCACGGAGAGGTGACACCTTGAGATACACCCAATCATCAACCTCGAAAGAAATGGGCCTCTTCCTCTTATCCGCATAACTCTTCTGACGGCTCTGAGCAACCCGGAGATGTTCTCTGATCTTCTCAACCTTCTCTTCTGCAGCTTTGATGGAATCAGGACCGAAGAAAGACCTCTCACCAACCTCTGACCACATGAGCGGGGTATGGCATCTCCTACCATACAACGACTCAAAAAGTGACATCCCCAAACTGGCCTAAAAGCTGTTGTTGAAAGAGAACTCCGCAAAAGAAAGACTGTCCTCCCAGCTTTGCCCAAAGGTGATCATACAAGCCCTCAGCATATCCTCCAGAATCTGGTTCACACGCTCTGTCTGACCATTTGTCTGAGGATGATAAGCTAAACCGTAGACCAGGTATGTACCCATAGTCTCATGCAAGCTCCTCCAGAATCTCACGGTAAACTGAGGCCCGTGATCAGACAGAATGCTCCTCGGTGCACCATGCAACCTCACGATGTGATCAATGTACAACTTAGCTAAGAGATCAACTGAGTACCTCTTGTTCACAGGGATAAAATGAGCAGTCTTTGTCAATCGATCAACCACCACCAAGATAGCATTATGATGGCGAGACGTTATCGGTAAACCTATGATGAAATCCATACTCATGTAATCCCACTTCCAAAAAGAGATCGACAACGACTTTAGCAATCCAGCCGGTCTCTGGTGCTCAGCCTTAACTCGTCGGCAAACATCGCACAAGGCAACATACTCAGCAATGTCTGCCTTCATGTCAGCCCACCAGAAACGAGCCCTCAGATCCTCAAACACCTTGGTGCAGCCTGGGTGGATAGAAAACCTCGAGTCATGAGCCTCTCTCAGAATAGCATCTGCAACTCTGGCACTCTCAGAACACAGATACGGTCCTCAAACCACAAAGCACCCTGCTGATCAACACAAAAACGTGGTGCTTTGCCTTTTCTCATCTTCTTCAAGATCGACTGAACCTCTCGATCACGCTTCTGAGCTGACTTGATCTCCTCAATCAACAACAGCTGCAACTTGAGTTTGTGCAAGAAACCCTGAGGAACAATCTCAACTCCCAAACTAGTCAGATCTGCAAGAATTTCTGACTGCCCAGACATCAAAGAAGCACAATAAGCCTAACGACTCAAAGCATTGGCTATCACATTGGCTTTACTCGGGTGATAGTTGATGCTAAGATCATAATCTTTAATCAACTCAAGCCACTTCCTCTGCCTCATGTTCAGCTCTGCCTAGGTGAAGATATACTTGAGACTCTTGTGGTCAGTGAAGATCTCACATCTTTTGCCGATCAGATAGTGCCCCCAAAATTTTAAAGCATGGACAACAACTGCCAACTCTAGATCGTGCGTCGGATAGTTCAACTCATGCTTCTTCAACTGCCTCGAAGCATAGCAAACCACCTTATTGTTCTGCATCAGCACACAACCCAAACCCTAACGAGAAGCATCACAGAAGACCTGGAAATCATGGTGAATATCCGGCAAGGTCAAAACAGGTGTAGAAGTCAACCTCATCTTCAGCTCCTGAAAACTCCTCTCTCAAGCATCTGACCAAACAAACAGCACTCCTAACTGAGTCAACTCGGTCATAGGCTTAGCAATCCTGGAGAAGTGCTCAATAAATCGGCGATAGTGACCTACTAATCCAAAAAAACTTCTCACCTCAGAGACTGACCTTGGAGACTCACTCCACAACAGTCTTGACCTTCTTGGGATCAATGGCAACTTCCTTAGCTATGATAACATGACCCAAAAAAGCAACTTTTTCAAGCCAAAACTTACACTTGCTGAACTTGGCATACATCTAATGAGACTTCAACCTCTCAAGTACAACTCTCAGATGCTGCTCATGCTCTTCCACTACTTAGAGTAGACAAGGATATTATCAATGAAAACCACCACGAACTTATCCAACTCAGCCATGAACACCTTGTTCATCATGTTCATGAAGTAAGCAGGTGCATTAGTGAGTCCAAAAGAAACGACCAGGAACTCATAAGACCCATGCCTCATCATGAACGAAGTCTTCGAAATGTCAGAAGGACGAATCTTCATCTGGCGATACCTCGATCTCAAATCAATCGAGGAAAAGAACTTCGCACCCTTCAACTGATCAAACAAATTATCGATCCTCGGCAAAGGGTACTTGTTCTTTATTGTCACCTCATTCAAAGAACAATAGTCAACGCATATGCGCATTGACCCATCCTTCTTCACAAACAGCACTGGGGCTTCCCATAGTGAAGCACTCGGCCGAATAAACCCTTTACCCAAGAGCTCATCGATGTGCTCCTTAAGCAATGCAAGCTCATCGAAAGACATCCGGTATGGCCGCTTGGCAATCGACACGGTACCAGGAAGCAGATCGATCATGAACTCAACATCTCGATCTGGAGGGTGTCCTAGCAACTCATCCAAAAACACCCTCGGAAATTCACGAACAACTAGAATCTGCTCCAAAGACAACTCCTGCAAGCTACAAACTGAAGGTGGAACTCTGGACGCTCTAAGGGTGCACACCACTCAAACACCGTTCTGATTTACCAACGATACAACTCTCTCGGCACAAGTGATGACTCCCTTGTGCCTCGCTAGCCAATCCATCTCCAAGATAACATCAATGTCACGCGAGAGAAGGACGATGAGATCGCCTAGAAAGACCACACCCTCTATCAAGATCCGAAACCCTCAATCAGCGTCACGGTTCGTCGGAGACGTAGTCGAAGTCGAAGCTGAGAGTATCCTCTGAAAACAACAAATTAGAAAGCGATGAGTACGAATACTCAGCAAACCGCGTACTACCTAGCAACAATGTATGCATGCAAATGGTTTCAAGGGTGAAGGCATGGCTCAAGTGCTAAATGCAAGTTTAAAACATTTTATTTTATTTTAAAGATGCAAGAAAGATTTATTTTAAATCTGTCAAATTTTATTATCTTGCCCCGCAGGGATCTCCGTTATCCCAAACGGGGGTTTATTTTAAATGCCGGTGTAATCTCCACACTCGGCCACAGCTCAAAGACCAGAGTCCAAAACATTTTAAAAAAGAAGAGGAGGAAAAAAAACAAAACTACTCAACGAGAAGCACAACTCAGGGGATGTCCTTCCAAAAAGGACGTGGCAATGCGCATTGACTGTAACTCTGCAGAGGTTATGCACTTGGACCCACGAGAAGTGTCATCGAGAACTACCGTTGTAGTCCCGATGAACACATAAGACCTGTCCACAAGCTTTAACTGGCGTCATCCGTCCTCCAAGATAGGGATCCCAAATGCTTACGTAATCGGATCCTAGAGCTGTGAAGAGCCTACCACTGATCATGTGGGGTATCTCGATCTCATGTGGAGAGTCATAGCTCTACACCATAGTAACACAACACCGCCAACCCATGGGTAAACAATCAGTAACAGCAAGCTTCAATATCAAGCCACTGCCCATACAGGGTAACGTGGTGTGTATGGTTGTCAACTGAGCGTACAAGGCTCGAAGGACTTGGTCTTTAATTGCCGGGGCAGACACTCTCTCCAACCTCAACGCCAACAACCAACAAGTCTCATAGAAAGATCCCAGCTCAAATCTTCCCGTTGTACCCGCCATAGGTACTCCCACAGGGACTTCCCAAAAGTCCCCCAGCTCCTCATACTCCATCATGCCCCTACTAAACAGTTATGTAAGTTATTTGTAAAACTCACATTTGAATCACAGTTCAAAATTATTTAACACAAATTCTGTTTTTATAGTGATAGGTGTGAGATAAAAATAAATGTGACTGAGCATGGCTAAGCATCTCTACTCCTATAAAATTCCCGTTCGGTGAATCTTGCCTTTCTGCCAACTCGCGACATGGACGGTTGAATCTTCATCTCATGGCTGCGAATAGATCTCCGTCCCTCTCAGGTCCACGCCGACACATGGGTCTGCCTATCCCCGCCCCAAACCTCACACTTGTGCCGCTCACCATCTGCCCTCGCCTGCGGCCCCGCTCCTCGCTTTGTTCTGCTCCGGCGGCTCCGCACGGCCCCGCCCCAGCCCCATC
>BCLH01000846.1:23130-36070 GCA_001602315.1 Zoysia pacifica
CGCCACAACCTGCGCCGCCGTCGCCAAATAGCCAGGCTCCTCAACCGAACTCGCTTTCAATGAAAACACGCGGGCTTGTTCTCATCGTCCCTGTTTGTGGGTTCTCCAAATCCCCCAAAATCCTAGCCTGCCCGATCCCGCCCACAATCCAAGCCGGATTGATGCATCCGGTCGCAGGTGAATCAGCTTGCCTTGGGTTTCTTGTTTGATTCATCCTCGCCAGATTGGACCCATAGCCGCGAGATGGGCGGCGCCGATGAGCAGCGTGGGGCGTGGCTCAGGAATCGACGGCGACAGCAGTGGGGACAATATCATGGTGCAGTGCTGGTCAGGGTGAGACAACTGCTTACAGTCCTGCTCAAATGCTGCGACATTGAGCTCAAGCAGTCCTGTGGGTGCAAGGACCCCCCAGGTCCTCACAAGGGAGACCGTTGTAAGCACAATGCCCCCCCCCCTCTCTGCTTCTTCGTCATAATTTTTTGTCATGTGGGATTGATGCCTGATCCTCGATGGGTTGGGTTGGGTTGGGTTCTCCATGCTTCTTCTGCAGTCAGCGTCAGCAAGGCCTTGGCGCTGGATAAGCTATTCATTAAGACGATTGGTAACACGTTGATTAACAAGGTCAGTGGTGGAAGTTCAATCCGTTGTTCGTTTACATCTAATCATAACTCATATCATCCGAGCGTTTTGAGGACGACGATATGCTGTGATTAGTTTATATTTGTGAGAGTTTAGTACTTGGATGGATTCTTATAGTATTAAGATGATGTTAACTTCATTTGAGCTCATGTCTGAAACATTGACTCTAATGTGAAATTTGTTTGTTTGGTCCAGTTTGCCTAGTTGATTGTGTTACAAACCATGGTCTGCTGTTACCAATGTTTGAACCATATCTTGTGTGTTTCAGGGATGCCGGATAGAATGAGAAGGCAGGGACAATGGGATCGAGGTGGACCAAACATGCCAAGCTAAGCTTCATCGTATTTGTAAAATGAAGGCATGCACTTATGCTTCAAATTTGTTGTTTCATTTTATATTGGGTTTGAAATAGCTAGCTTTATCTCTCGCAAAATATGACCTTGACACTATAATTAGCAATGGAGGGACTGACATGTTGCTGCTTAGCTGTTACAGGTTGCTACTATAGATCAGAATGTCAAGCGATCATAAAGTACTGTTTTTGCTACAGTTTTGTAGCATAATGCTGGCTATCAGTGATCCAAGCCAAGGCATCCTTTTACGATGGCTAGAGCTCTGATCCAAAAGCTGGTATGGAAAAACAGCCCAACAAGAAATCGAGGGATCAGTGTCATATTGAGAGGACTAACACAAGGCACGAGGATTATATTCTTACCCTGAGATTTGAAGGTATTGAGCAAAGTTTTCATGAAAAAAATTATGATGCTATCCCAGGAACCACATGAAGCAGAAAATATTGACAATTCAAGCTATGAAGCATTGCAAAATGCTGCCTATGTTGTCTTGTCTACCTAGAAAGCAATGCAATATAGGTGACCAATGCAATATGTGAGGATTTATTGTCATTTTATTGGTCTCTATTTATGCTAATTGATTTTTTTTTCAGAATGATTTGTGAGGGAATCAAAATGAATTCACATATGGATGTTGAAAAAGTTATTGATTTATGCAGCACCTGGAGAAACTACTGGCACTTGGAGCTCACTAAGCAAACATATAGAGAAGAATTCCCATGAAAAAAAACTCTGGCTCACCCGCAGAAATATCAGCAAGCAAGCATGAGCCGTTATGCGAATAATCATTTTTGTTTTGGCATTTTTAGCATGAGATTGCTCCCTGATGGAGGGGACTACCGCTTTGTATGATGGCCAAGGGCACCAAACTACATGTGTCACCTTTTGCTTTTGAAACAGTGTACTATATGTGCTAATAAAGATGTTAATTGTTATAATGTAAATAGTTTAAATAAAATGGTGCTAACCATTGAGCTGTTTTTCACCGTTGCGAAGCACGGGCATTGGACTAGTAAAAATAAAATAATTATTACAAAGCAATCCTAGGGCTCATATTTGTGAAACAATAAATAGGCATGGCTTAAGAATGTTGCTAGCATATTTTAAAATAGTTTGCATGCAAATTAGGGTTGCAAACAAATCATGCAGTTATACTGGGTACAAAAGTGATCAAGGAACGCAGCTTGCCTTGCAGCTCAGGATTGCAGTCGGGATCCGGGTCGTCGAACTGAGCGGGCTCGCGGAACTCTTCCTCGAGATCACCAGCTAAACACAGCACGAACAGGGGTCAGACACTAGGTACGCGACAAATAAATCTGGTATTTAAATCTAAATTGAAGCTACTACACTAAATTGAAGCTACTAGGCTAAATTCAGGACAGATGAACTTTGCAAGAAATGAAAATTGGGGTAACTCACCGCTTTATTAATTGAAAATTCCAGGATGTTACAAGACCGCGACAAAGTATTCACCAGTTCATTCTGGCGTGAGCTGTTCAAAGGTTGGAATACTACGCTATCCATGAGCACATCATACCATCCACAGACCGACGGGCAAACCGAGAGGGTTAACTAATGTCTCGAGATGTATCTTTGATGTTCTGTTCAGGACTGTCCGAAGAAATGGGTGCAGTGGCTTCCCCTGGCAGAGTTTTGGTATAACACCTCACATAACACTTCTCTGAATTGTTCTCCCTTTCGTGCACTGTATGGAATCGAGCCCAATTATGGTTTGTTGCCTGCACTTAAGGAGATTCAGAATTCAGACGCCCAAGATGTTCACAAGGAATGGGAATTCTTTTCAACTATGCTGAAACAGCAACTGGAATGAGCCCAACAGCGGATGAAGCATCTGGCTGATAAGTCACGTTCTCCGCGTGATTTTCAGGTTGGGGAGCGTGTATACCTCAAGCTCCAACGATACTGTCAGAGTTCAGTGGCAAACCGTTCATTTTCTAAGCCCTCGTTCAAATTTTTTGGACCATATCAGATCGTGAAAAGGATTGGTCCTACTGCCTACAAGTTGCAGTTGCCAGAGGGCAGTATGATTCACTCGGTCTTCCACGTTTCTCAGCTCAAGCACCCACCTGCCCTATCATACCCCAGTGTTTTCCACTCTGCCGGGAGCAGAGGATCTTACTGTGCGTGACACTGAACCAGAGGAGATTTTGGATCGCCGTCCTGTCAAGAAAGGCAACGCCGCCCATCTTCAGGTGCTGATTAAGTGGTCTTCGCTACCATTGACATTCACTGCTGGGAGGATTACGACGTTCTCCGACACCGCTATCCCGAAGCTCCAGCTTGGGGACACACTGGATCTCAAGGGGGCACCAATGTCATGCCCAGCGTCGCCGCACTGTGCCTCACAAAGCCGCCTCGTGGGAAAGAGCAGCACGGGAGTTTTTGAAGTCGGTTCGTAGTGTTGTGGGCCTTAGGCCGTGTGCCTATAAAACCACCTCCCTGTGTAACTTCGAAGGCACGAAAGAAATAAAATCAAATTACCTCTGTTCTTCTTCCTCCCCCCTCTGCTCCTGTCGGAGTTAACCGGCGTTTGTTGCTGGCGTTGAGACAGAGCAATTAACGAGAAAGGAAGTCAGTTCCTAGCTGCACAAAAAACCTCTGTCGTAGCATCTCCATCTGTGCAAGTGCTCTGTCTCAACGCCGGCAACAAACACCGGTTAACTCCGACATTTGGTACCAGAGCGAGTACATTCCCGGGCTGCCATGTCGGCACCTGGACGCCAGCAGCAGACTGGTGACCGCCCCCGTCGCCGGTCTGTGACGCCTCCGCCGCGCCGGCCACGCTATCGCCAAGGGCAAGTCGTCATCGAGCGCGTCGTCGAGAGATCAACGCAGGGACTGGTCTGGCCAATGCTCACCCGCACCAATTACACGGAGTGGTCGCTGGTGATGCAAGTCAACCTCCAGGCGGCAGAATTGTGGGACATCATCGAGTTCGGCACATCCCACTACAGTGACGACAGGAAGGCTCTGGCCGCGATCATTCGATCCGTGCCGCCGGAGATGCATGCAGGCCTGGCCACCAAGGCGTCTGCGCAGGAGGCGTGGGCATCGATCCGCGATCGGCGCGTCGGCGTGGAGCGCGTCAGGGAGGCCAACGCTGAACGTCTTCGCCAAGACTTTCGCGACATCGCCTTCAAGCCCGGCGAGACGGTGGAGGACTTCTCGCTCCGCATCAGCACCATGGCGACGGAGCTGCATTCACTCGGCGACACCATCACCGACAAGGAGGTCGTCAAGAAGATGTTGCACTCCGTTCCCACCAATCTTGAGCAGGTAGCAATTTCAATAGAGACTCTACTTGACTTGAACAGCATGTCGATCGAGGAGGTCACGGCGCTGTCGAGCAACGCAAGAAGGGCTCGGCTGCCCCCGCCAAGGACAACTCTGGTCGTCTTCTTCTCACAGAGGAGGAGTGGATGGCCCGGCTCAAAATCCGTGACGGTAGCTCCAGCTCCTACTCCGGCAAACGGCGCGGCGGTGGCAGAAGCCATGGCCGTGGTCGCGGAAATGGTGGCCGTGGCGAGAAGGCCGCGTCCGTGGGCAACGCGCGCGATGCCACTCGCGACGACAAGTGCGGCTACTGTGGCAAGATGGGCCACTTCGAGCGAGATTGTCGCAAGAAAAAACAGGAGGCGCAGGCCCATGCGGCCCAAGTCGATGACGATGAGGAGCCGGCCCTACTCATGGCCCGCAGTGTCGTCGTCATCAACCCCGCGACGCCGAACACTCCGCCACCACCAAGCTCACCGGAGATTGTCGAGGCAAAAGTGTTCGCCCAGCTTGGGCCACACCAGGACCGCAACCATCGACGATGGATCCTCGACTCCGGCGCCACCAACCACATGACCGGGGCGAGGAGCGCCTTCTCCGAGCTGGACGTCGCGATCCGCGGCTCTGTGGGCTTCGGGGATGGCTCGGTGGTGGAGATCGAAGGCCGTGGCACAATCGTCTTCACCTGCAAGAACGGAGAGCACCGCGCGCTAACGGTTGTGTACTACATCCCTCGTCTGAAGGAGAACATCGTCAGCCTTGGCCAACTCGACGAGGCAGGTTGCCGCGTGGAGATTGACTCCGGCGTTCTTCGCATCTGGGACCAGTCGCGGCGTCTGCTCGCCCGAGTGCGTCGCTCGACGTCGAGGCTCTACCACTTGGAACTCAACATTGGACGACCCGTGTGTCTGTCCGCACGCGGCGACGAGGAGGCTTGGCGGTGGCACGCAAGGTTCGGCCACATCAGCTTTCAAGCCCTGCGCCGCCTCGCCCAGAAGGAGATGGTCCGCGGCTTGCCACCCGTGAACCAGGTGAACCAGCTCTGCGACAGCTGTCTCGCCGGCAAGCATCGCCGTACGCCATTCCCTGAACAAGCTCATCGCCGGGCGTCCGATCTTCTCGGTCTCGTTCATGGCGACCTCTGTGGACCTATTAGCCCCACCACTCTAAGCGGAAATAGGTATTTCTTGTTGCTTGTTGATGACCTGAGTCGGTATATGTGGATCCGTCTTCTGTCCAGCAAAGATGAAGCGCCATCAGCCATCAAGAACTTCCAAGCTGCCGTGGAGGTGGAGTCCGGGAAGAAGCTCAAGGTCCTCCGCACCGATCGTGGGGGGGAGTTCACCTCCGTGCAGTTCGGCGAATACTGTGCGGAACAGGGCGTCAAGAGGCAGCTCACCGCTCCCTACTCTCCGCAGCAGAACGGGGTGGTTGAGCGTCGCAACCAGAGCGTGGTGACCATGGCGCGCTGCATGCTCAAGGCGAAGGGACTCCCTGGTTTCTACTGGGGAGAAGCGGTGTCCACCGCAGTCTTCATCCTCAACCGCGCGCCGACTCGAGCTCTCGATGGAAAGACCCCGTACGAGGTGTGGCACGGGGACAAGCCGGCGGTGCACTACCTCCGCACGTTCGGCTACATTGCGCACGTCAAGAACATGCGGACGAATCTCAAGAAGCTCGACGACCACAGCTCGCCGACAGTCTTCATCGGCTACGAACTAGGCTCCAAGGCGTACCGCTGCTACGACCCCGTCGCCAAGCGCATGATCATCTCGCGGGACATCGTCTTCGACGAGGGCGGCCAATGGCGCTGGCAGGACGCCGACAACCCCAATAACGCTGCGCCTGAGCCGTTCGTGATTGAGTATGCCACCGAGACCATGGTGGTCCCAACAGATCCGGCTCCCTCGACGCCATTGCCAGCGCAAGCACCATCACAGACGCCTCCTGCGCCCCCACTGCCGGAGGCAGAGCCGCCAGAGTTTGTGTCTCCACCTGGGGATGACGAGCTAGACCTCGACGTCGACCACGACGATGATGCGCCTCTACGGCTCCGCAACATTGACAACATCATCGGCAATGCTCCAGTGCCTGGTCTTGCGCCCAGGGTGCTTGATCAGGAGCTGTTCTTCACCTCCGCAGATGAGCCTGCAACGTTTGCTGAAGCAGAACAAGAGGAGTGCTGGCGCCAAGCAATGCAGGAAGAGATGCGGTCCATCATCGACAACAAGACCTGGGAGCTCGCCACGCTCCCGCCCGGGCACAAGGCGATCGGGCTCAAGTGGGTCTTCAAGGTGAAGCATGACGAGAACGGCGATGTCGTGCGGCACAAAGCGCGTCTGGTGGCGAAGGGCTACGTGCAGCGTGCCGGCATAAACTTCAATGAGGTCTTCGCTCCGGTGGCGCGCATGGAGTCCGTGCGGATGATGCTCGCGCTGGCCGCACACGGCGGCTGGGAAGTCCATCATATGGATGTGAAGAGCGCCTTCCTCAACGGCGAGCTCGCAGAGGAGGTCTACGTCGCCCAGCCTCCTGGTTTCGTGATCAACGACAGCAAGCACAAGGTACTTCGCCTCCGCAAAGCTCTCTACGGTCTTCGCCGGGCCCCCAGAGCCTGGAACGCCAAGCTAGATGCCTCTCTGGTGACACGGCTTCCTGAGGAGCGCCTCCGAGCACGGCGTATACACTCGGAGCAGAGGAGGAACGCGGCTGGTAATCGGCGTCTACGTCGATGACTTGATCATCACGGGCACCAGCCAGGAGGAGATCATGGCGTTCAAGCTCGAGATGAAGAAGCTGTTCAAGATGAGCGACCTCGGGCTATTGTCATACTATCTCGGTGTTGAGGTGAACCAGAGAGGCAACGGCATCACTCTGCGACAGTCTGCATATGCGGGCAAGTTGTTGGAGTGCAGTGGACTGTCTGACTGCAATCCTAGCCTGACGCCCATGGAGCAGAGACTAAAGTTGAGCAAGGACACCAAAAGTCTGCCGGTGAATTCCACGGAGTACCGACGGATCATCGGTGGACTCCGGTACCTTTGCACACAAGGCCTGATCTGGCGTTTGCAGTAGGCTACCTAAGCCGGTTCATGGAGGAGCCGCAAGAAGAGCACCTGGTGGCTGTGAAGCGTATACTGCGCTATATTGTGGGAACACGAGATCACGGCCTCCACTACACCAAGCATGAAGCAGAGCCAAGGCTGGTCGGATACAGCGATGCTGACATGGCCGGAGACATCGACACAAGAAAGAGTACAAGTGGCATCATCTATTTTCTCGGCGGCAATCCCATCTCCTGGCAATCGTCCAAACAGAAGGTGGTGGCGTTGTCTTCATGCGAGGCTGAATACATAGCGGCGTCTGGAGCCGCATGTCAAGGCGTCTGGCTAGCTCATCTCCTCGCCGACATGATTGGCTCTGAGATTGGAGCGCCAGAACTCAGGGTGGACAACCAGTCCGCTATCGCGCTGAGCAAGAATCCTGTCTACCACGACCGAAGTAAGCACATCGACACTCGTTATCACTTCATCCGGGAGTGTGTTGAAGAGAACAGGATCGTCCTCAAGTATGTCGCGACGGAGAATCAACTCGCGGACATCTTAACAAAGGCACTTGGGCGCGTTCGCTTTCAGGAGCTGTGCGTCAAGATCGGCGTCAACAAGTTCGCAGGTGATTGCGCCAAGGAGTAGGGGGGAGAAATGTTGCCATACTCCAGCGCATCACCAAGATTATCTCTTCTGTTTAATTTATTTAGCTTGCACGGTCCAGCAATTTGTTAGGCGGACGTGTGATTGTGGAACTTGTCGCATGCACGTTCATGCGGGAGTGCGTCCAAGTCTTGCGCGGCCGGTAAATAAACTAGTGGCCATGCTCGGTCAGCTGGTATACGTGCCGCGCATGTAGGGCAGATTAGCTGCTATCTTTAGCACTTTGTTTCCGTTAAATAGCCGAGCAATTAACGAGAAAGGAAGTCAGTTCCTAGCTGCACAAAAAACCTCTGTCGTAGCATCTCCATCTGTGCAAGTGCTCTGTCTCAACGCCGGCAACAAATGTCGGAGTTAACCGGCGTTTGTTGCCGGCGTTGAGACAGAGCACTTGCACAGATGGAGATGCTACGACAGCTCTAGCAAATCTGTCTCGTCACGCTTAGGTCGTGACAGGCACAGAGTGAAGTGGCCGGGGAGCAACAGGTGGGCGCGGTGGAGCTTCCGGGTAGCTCGAAGAGGCTGGGGATGTACCCAGCTGCGCCGGCGATGGAGAGGGGCGCTGAGCGGCGACGGCGCTCGGTGTCAGCTCTCTGCGGCGACGGGGAGGCTTGACTTTGACCGGGGTCGGTGGAGGACTTGGCAGCGGTGCTGCCGGAGCAAAGAGGGGCCGAGATGAGTTGTCCAAGTGGCGTTTTCTGGCGGCGACCTAAGGTGGAGGAGATGGCCGGGATTTGGGGAAAACTTGGAATTGGTCGTCGATTGCTCGGCCTTTTATAGTGCGAGGGTGAGAGAGGAGAGGGAAGGGGGTCCGGCTAGCGGTAAGCTAGCACACTCGGCGAGCTGACGCGGCGGCACCTGGACGCGACGGGGCGGCCGATGGCGACACGTCGAGCACTCGCGTGGCAGCGAGATGATGGCGAGGGCGCAGGGCGACGGTGACAAGGCGAGCACGCGCGGTGCAGGCAGATGGCGACGGTTCGGCGGCGATGCAACCAGGCGAGGCAGTGAGCGATCACAGGCGCGACAGGACGCAGCGAGCTTCGATGGCGACCAGGCGGGGTGGCAATGGGACGACGCAGGGGCAGACACGACGTAGCGTGGCCAAGTTCAGTCGCGGGCGTGATGAAGTAGGTCAGAACGACGGCGAATGGGCGGCGGCGTGATGATGGCGCTGCGGCGCGACGGCGACGGGGCAAGGCAGTGAGCTATCGCGGAGGCGTGCGGAGGCGGGCGACGGGACGACTTGGTCTTGCACGGGAATGACAAACAGAGCGTGGCATGGGCAGAGCTCGGATAGGATGTGCGAGGGAAAAAGGCTCGGTAGGGCATGATGGTTAGCGGGGCAGAGGCGAGCCAGCTGCAGGGGCAGCACATGGCTGATGGGGAGAGAGAGGGAGAGGGGAAGAAGAAAGGAGAATACTGCATGGGCTGGGCCGGAGTAGTGGGCTGCGCACAGGAGGAGAAAGGAGTGGGCCGGCTGTGCTCGTGGGCTCGCGCCAGGGAGGGAGCTGGGCCGAGAAAGTGGAGGGAGGAGAGGGCCCATGCCAGAGAAAGAAAAAGAAAGAGGGTGTGGGCTCAGCCCAGGAGATTTGAGATGCTTTTGATCATTTAGAAATTTTAGTTCGAATAAAGATTCAAAATTCGAATCAAATTCAAATGAATTCTAGGCAAATCAAAATTCAAATAAATCCAGCCAATAAAATAAACTAAGCTAAAAGAAAGAAACCAAGCACTTGATCACATTCAAAGTTTTAAAGTTTTGAAATTACCTTTTTAGAAAGTTTTAATTTTAATGAATTTTTGGATTTTCAAAATATTTTGGGTTAGAAAATTTAACTAGTGACATTTAATTAGGAGAGAATTTGTGGGATTCTACACCATGGTAGATACCAATGCTTCAAAACAAAAAATAGACATCGATGAATCATCAAGCACCGGATGCTCCAGGGAAGACATCTCACATAAACCTGTGTGTAGCTTTTATTATCAGACTCTCAAGCACCAAAGGTCCACTGTGGAGAGTGTGAAAAACCTAGCACCGGTGTCTCACATGAACCATGTGACAGTTGAAGCACCAAATGGTCAGATGAACTAGTAGTCCAATATGCAAAGTTACAAATTGATCACGTGAGAAAATATTTTTTTCATTGAATGGGCGACAAATAAGAAATACTATCATGCAATGCTTGGAGTTAGAATTTGCAGTGCAGTAATCAGGCCAGTTGTGAAGACTGAAGATGGCCAAACGGCCGTGCTTGGTAGGCCGGTCCAAAGCACAAAATTTTTGCCCAACCTAAGCACGGCACGACCTGATGAATTTCGTGCTCCAACAGGCTCAGCACGAGCAATGGGCTATGCCTGGTCCGAGAGGCCAGCTCGATGGGTGGCACGAGCACGGCCCGAAGAGTCATAGGCCCATGATCCCACCACTGGCATGGCCCATTAGACACCATGGCCCATTAACGAATCACCGGCCCATTAATTAGAACATATATAACCACGTAAAGGTGGCCCGTTGGCTGCTAGGGTTCCTCACGCCACGCTGTAGTACTGTGCACGCCAACCCCTGCTCCACGCCGTCATCCTGCGCGTGTCGCTGCCCCGTGCTTGCGTTGCTCCCCATGCCTATGTTACACCGCACACCGTTATCCTGCACCCACCGCCCTTGCTGTCTCCCGCTGCCCATGTCGTCACCCCGTGTCTGCGCTCGCGGCCGCTGCCCTACGCCTATAGTCCTCACAGTCTCCCACCGCACGCCACACAAGCCGTCACTCGCCACCCACACTCACGCCTACGTTTCTGCTGCCCCCCCTACGCGCAGGCATCGCCGGCACCTGTGCCGCTTCCGCCCACGCTGTGCGCGCCTAACGGGCCGCGTGTATAACGAGCTGGCCTGGTTATTGGGCCGGCTCGACACGGTTGAGCCTTGCCGTGCTGTGCCGTGGACCAAAGCTGGAGTCTGTGGGCTGGCACGACACGGTATGATAATGAAGTCGGCCCTGCTGGCCCAAAATTAAATGGGCCGACCCTTTTTGTGCCTGCATGGGGGCCCATGCCTGCCGTCCGCTTGGCCATCCTTAAGTCAGACATCAGCTAGCCATAGCAAGGGATCAAAATACTCTCATCTTTCTCCGAAATCCAAACACTATAAACTAGTGGAAAAGAAACGATATAAAACACTAAAACACTCTCATTAAAGTTATAAATTGGAGAACAGTAATATGGCGGCGCGTCGTCCTCCTCTGTTCGCTTTGCTTCTTCTGTGGTGAAAACAAAATGAAGACAAAAATAAAATGCACAAAGGGAGCCATATATTTCATTAATCATGTAATCTACAAAATACATGATTCACAATGACTGTCTTCTTCTGTCTTCTGCGTCAATGCTTAAGGAGATATTTGATTTGAGAGATTGTGTAGTCCGTTGATTCCCGGGGCCATGCGGGGCTCGCCCGGTTAATTACATCTACAGAGCGAGTTTGTAGATAACCTCCGATTAAGCTGCATATAACGGTCATTTCTTCATGTAGATTGTTGTTTTTATGTATTGCTGAATTCAGTCACAACAGACCACCGCCATGCTAGGTGCAAATGGAATATGTTGATGAAGAGGTTGACTTTCGCCTCGTCGGTGCCCAGTCACGTGTACGCCGGTCTTCATTTATTTAGACGATGACTTTGCCTTGTCACCACTTGGTTAATATTCATTCTAGCCCTTGTCGACGCTAGACCTCAGATGATGGGCGTGTATGCATGCTGCATGTGTTTCTTTCTTTCACTTGCTTCAGTGATGCTTTAACAAATAAATAAACCCCGTTGACTTGGACTCGATATAGTCGATTATCAATTATATCTCTGAAATGTAGCACATCACATGATTACGTTGTCTAGATTTGCTACTGCTCCATGTTCTCGGCCAACGGACTCGAGCGGGTTGCCTACCCAGAGCGCATCATGGGATCGGCCTTCCGGCACATGATCAGATTGTTTTCCCATAGGTCTTCTCTGTAACCCGGTCCTTTCAATCATGAGCAGGTGGCCTACCTAGAGTGCATCATGAGATCAGTGTTTCGGCATCACGATCAGACTGTCTTCATGTTGATCTTCTCTGTAACTCTGTCCTTTCAATCATGAGCAGGTGGCCTACCCAAAGTGCATCATGGGATCCGCGTTCTGGCATCACGATCAGGCTGTCTTCATGTGGATCTTCTCTGTAACCCGGTCTTTTCATTCATGAGCAGGTGACCTACCCAGAGCGCATCATGGGATCTTTGTATACTTATAGCTGCATTGCATTAGCTTTGGATCTTTGTATACTTATAACACAAAGGCTTTGTTGTTGTTTTACTATAACACAAAGGCTTTGTTGTTGCTGCTGTGCACGTGCTCTGTTGGGTGTTATTTGTTCTGCTTTTTGAAATTTTGTCTTGCATTACAAGACCATCTGATAGACACCTTATTGTTGACAGGTGTGACAGATAAGGAGCCATTTGTCCTATTCGTTCTTCAGATCACTGCATGTTCAGGATTAGCCATTGCGTGTACTAATAAAAATTAGGTTCAGCTACAGTGTTTGCAAAGCTTCCATTTTCTGTGACAAGTGTTGCATTTTATCATGTTGGACTGGGCATCTGAAATGTGACAGAAGCTTCATAATTCAAGCATATTTGTGTTATTTATAATTGATTAACTGTCATCAGTTACGGGCATGGCCTCTCGCTCTTATTTCATTCGATTGGATAATTGAAGCTACATGGACTGTTTATGTTAGACTATAATTTGTTAACTAAGCTTATCATTTTGTCTCCCAATTTGAGAGGTTGACATATCCTTAAAATCCTTTTCCTTTTTATGCATCCAAGGGGAGTTGCTTAACGAACATGTAAATTTCTTAGTGCAATAAATGCAGGATTCTTCTACTCAAATGCAGAACAAAGAGAAAAGC
>BCLH01000846.1:51238-72295 GCA_001602315.1 Zoysia pacifica
GTCAATTAAAGTCATAGTCAACAAAACCTAGAAATAAGATTCTATCGGGACAGAGGGACTATTTCATGATCTTTTTATATTTAACACTGTACTCTAAAATTATGTTATTTTGAATGAAATATTGAGTTGCAATGAGTACAAACAATGTCCAAACAATATAAATTCTCGAATGCAGAGATTATAGTTATATAACTTTTATTTTTAAACTATATTTATATGATAATAGAAAAATATATAAAATAATAACTAAAAGTAATAGTTTTTGTTCTAAGAAATAACACCGCATGGTTACCTATTTTCTGATATTTCCATTTATAACTGAGGCATCATTTGCATTCATAGTTGCCTTGTGGTATAGCACATCTCTCTATGCTAAATACGTAAGCCAACAAACACAACAATGAACAATGGATGGGAAATGATTGTTTCACTTTTTATCTCAAAGCTTCACTTGATGCGAGGCATGCATGTATAACTGTTTGAACACAGTCCACAATTCCAACTGTTGACTGCTAAAATCACACTAACTTCAAAATTGCTAATCTTCTGCTGAGATCACTGTCAGCTTAAGGAGTTATCCGAGCCTTGAGCTTTGAAGGTGGTTTCGTGGAACCACTACTGCAATTAACAAGTTTCCTTAGGATTTTCAATGGGAAAAGAGTCCCCTACGGATTTTCCAAGAAAAAGATTCCTAGGGATGAAGTCGTAGGAAAATAACTCGTGTACTATGGCATCTAACACAAACTATAGGAAAGAAGGGACCAACTTTCCCTATGAAACTTACGTTAGGTGAAACTGTCATGTAAGAAAAAAATAACAGGCTACCTACAGCATGCCCATCGCTATCGTCTCATTAAGGATCAATGATACCGAGAAAGAGGGTTGAATCGGTGATCCAATGCAACTCCAATTTTACTACAAATAAGACTATGTGACTTAATTTTGACGCAACCTACGTAAATCTAGTGGACCAAGACTCCTGACAATGCTAGTAATATGAAGAAATGCAAGCAAATAGACACTAGCACAATAGCCACAAGAGGAATCGTAATAACAAACTATTACACTACTCAACAAGTATGTAAATACGAAAAGTAAAGAGTAGGGAGAAAGGAAAACTTAGCAATTTTTTCCTAAGGTCACGGAGGTTGGCTCCTTTCCCTAATCCTCGTTCGACCACTTGTAAAGCCCATGGAAAAAGATTCAATCCCTATTGTTTGTGGTGTGAGTAAACCATGAGAAATAGTATTACCTTGCAAGTTCAAAGAGGGGCAGAACGGCTCAAATAGATAGTGACACAAAGCATAGTAACGCCGGCTTAACCCTTTTATGCAAAGTAAGGATGAAAGCGTAAGCAGGTTGCTGTGTAGGTATGGTCCATTCAGCGTGTGAGTGGGCATGAGCTGTATTTGAGCCTGGGCTATTACACCACTCTCATTAGAGACTTCGTCCCTCCCACCATTCCTGGAATGGTGCCCTATGGGGTTCTTCACTCTTGGAGTGGACACATAGGAGTACCCAGCTGTCCTAAATAGTAGCTACTCACAAGAGCAAGCCTCCAAGGCTCGGACGCTCTCTCTTGGTATCCCTTTCAAGCGCAGGATCCGAAATTACTCACAAACTTGACAACGTCTTCCAAAAGCACTTGCAAGCTCAACCACTGACTCCTAACTGGTCTAGGCTATCAAACTAAGAGTAACAAGCCAAGATCGCTCCTCTAAATCATCACTCACTCTAAGGGGTGGAAGAAAGATCTTTGTTACTCTCCTACTAGTGCTTAAGATCTTCAATCTCTCAAGGTGCCTTTGATTTGCTTTCGAGGAACTACATCTGATGCTTACCTTTGGTGTCCTCTAGCCTTCTACAAGTTTTGTCTAACTCTTCAGACCTGAGGCACACTCCTCAACGTCTCCCTCACAGTTTATATAGGTTACCAACCCAGAAACAACTGTTGAAAGGTGATGTCATAAAGTTATCTACTTTTACTAGTCACTGAACTGTGCAATGACTATTCACACCAAACAGTATGGTGTTACAATGGATAGTCCGGCGACTCCATATCTCTGTAGACTGCCAATCTCTCTGTAATCTAGTCCATATGTCACGTGACTGCCCGGTGCATACCTTCGTCAGACTATCCGGTGAACCTTCTCTTTTGAATTTTCAGAGATACCTTCTTTGGACTTCATCTTCAAGAACACCAAACTATTCAGTCTCTGACATTGGACTATCCTGTGATTCCACCTCTTCTATCTCCAGAAACATCTTCTTTGGATTTTGGGCTTTGATATCTTTCTCACTAGACTGTCCGGTGACTCCTGCTGAAGCTAAAACGTAGAGTCCTTGATTCCATGCATCTTGTCTTCAACTTCTTCCAGACTAATTCCTCTATTTCTCAAGTGCTTTCTCAGGTTTCTGAAAGCATTCCACCCCCTGAACCAATTAACACCAGAGAAAACAAGACTCAAGCCCCCTTTATAGTACAGACGATTCAATGGAATCAGAGCCTATGAAATCTAAGACACATTTGGCTCATTCTATCATCCTTAGCCTTGATCTATCTTCCATCGAACTCCTTTTCTAGAGATCGTCCTTGTCAACCATCGAGGAAGCCACCATATTGATGTAGCGATATAGCGGGGTGGAACCTACAACCACATAAGTTGTGGTTATCATTCAATCACCAAAATAATTCATACCTTTTGTAACGACCGGATTTTACTTACCTTTCGATAAGCCTCAATCTTTTGTGACCTTGCCAATCTCAAGAGGTTGGCAAGCACGACATCACAAGCGATCAATCACGAAACCATAACAGAAGCATTAAACAAGAAACGAGAATAGAAAATAGTAAGTCAATACAAATTTATTAGAACGTAATCCTTCAAAGGGGTCCATCGGCACGCAGGTCGAAATTATCTCAGTGCTGAATGCTCACTATCGAGAAAACCATAAAAAAGTAGCAACAGAAGCATCATCATGACAGCAGCAGCGAACCTCCACAACACAGGCACGTTTGAGCGTAGGAGCTGACTTCAGAGTCTGTCAGAGACATAGTCAAAGTCGAAGCTGTGGGTATCCTCTGAAAACAACAAATTACGAAGCCGTGAGTACGAATACTCAGCAAACCGCGTACAAACTATCAACAATATATGCATGCAAATGGGTTCAAGGGTAAAGGCTGGCTCAAGTGCTAAATGCAAGTTTAAAACATTTTATTTTATTTTAAAGATGCAAGATAGAGTTATTTTAAAATTTTCAAATTTAATTATCTTGCCCCATAGGGATCTCTATTATCTCGGATGAGGGTTCATTTTAAATGCCGGTGTACCCTCCACATCCGGCCACAGCTCAAAGGCCGAAGTCTAAAATATTTTGAAATAGAAGAGGGAAGAAAAACAACACTAATCATCGTGGAAGCTCTCAGGCCGTGTCTCTCTTCGAAACGTGGCAATGCGCATTGACTGTAACTCTGCAGAGTTTATGCACCTGGACCCACGAGAAGTGCCATCGAGAACTACCGTCGTAGTTCCAACGAACACACAAGACCTATCCGCGAGCTTTAACTGGCATTACCCGTCTTCCAGGATAGGGATCCCTATTGCCTACGTAATCGAGTCCTGGAGCTGTGAAGAGCCTACCACTGATCAGGTGAGGTATCTCGATCTCATATGGGGACTCATAGCTCTACACCACACTAACACAATACCGTCAACCCACAGGTACACATCCAGTCTCAGCTAGCTTCGAGATCAAGTCACTGCCCATATAGGGTAACGTGGTGTGCATAGAAAAGCACTATAGACATGTGACACGATGAACCGGTCCTCATATGCTGGGGCAGGCACCCTCTATCCTCAACGCCAACAACTAACAAGTCTCACAGAAAGATCCTAGCCTGGATTTTTCTGTTGTACCCGTCACAGGTACGCTCACAGGGTCTTTCTAAAAGTCTTCAAGCTCCTCATATTCTATCCTACCCCCGTTAAATAGTTTTGTATAGTTATTTGCAAAACTCACACATTTGAAGCACAGTTTAAAATCATTTAATACAAATTCTATTTTTATAGTGATAGGTGTGAAATAAAAATAAATGCGACTAAGCATAGCTAAGCATAAAATTAAGTAATTATTCTAAAGCAATCCTAGGGCTCATATCTGTGGAACAATAAATAGGTATGGCTTAGGAATGTTGCTAGCATATTTTAAAACAGTTGGCATGCAAATTAGGGTTGCAAACAAAACATGCAGTTTAAAATACTGGGTACAAAAGTAATCAAGGAACGCTGCTTGCCTAAGAGCTCCAGATCGTAATCGAGATCCGGGTCGTCGAACTGAGCAGGCTCGCGGTACTCCTCCTCGGGATTACCAGTTAAACACAACACGAACAGAGGTGAGATTAGGTACTCGATAATTTAAATTTGAATAATTAAATCCAAATTTAAATTACTAGGCTAAACGTGCTCAAAATGTTCCTCAGAAAATTCTACACGACATTCTCGACGAGACGAATTTAATGAAACAATTTTGAGAATCTTTGGAGACCAATCGGAGTTCCCAAAAATCCTTGAAGATTAACCTATCAAAAAGAATTCCATAAAAAGGAATAAACTCTCTGAACTGGAATGATGCAACGGAACTGAACCAAATCACAGACCGACAGACGAGCTCATTGAACCAGCGCTACACCACCTCCAGCAGCTTACAAACACCAGACATGGACGCACCACTCTGCTGCCCAAAACAGAGTAGGACTGCTGCACTCCCACACCAACACACTGAAGTCAGTGAACCAGAAAACGGAGAGGGTTGACGCAGTGGCTCACCCTGGCTTGCACGAGGAGACCGGTGTACGCGAATTGGACAACTGTAGATCGGGCTGTGACGACGTCGACCCAGAACCAGCGCAGGGACCAGTCTCGATCGGGTTGAAGCAGAGGCGCGCGGATCGGGGACGGACACGGCGACGCGGAACGGGAACCGTCGGGGTCAGTGTGGAACGGAGACGGAGGTGCGGTGACGGCACGAAGACAGAGAACGGCTCGGGGACGGCGCACGGGGTCAGCGCGACCCCCCCTTCGCCCGATCTCCTCTGCTGCTCTGGGACATGGAAGAGGGGAAAGGAAAATGGGGAATGAGAGAGGGGTTGGTGGGAAAGGATAAGAAGGAGGGGGGATTTATAGAGAGATTAATTAGGGAGGTTCAGGAATTAATTAAAGGCTTTGAGAATTAATCTCAGCCCAACAAAAGCACACGGGCCAAAATTATTCCGACACCAGAAAATCAAAAGGAGAAATTCGAAATTGAACGAAACAAAAATTGGGGTAATCTTCACTTCAATTAATTTGAAAATTTTAGACTGTTACAGACTCCCCCCCTTATAGGATCTCATTCTCGAGATCAAAAAACAGACTCAAACAGATAGGGAAACTTCTTCCTCAAACTCTCTTTCTTCTCTTAGGTAGCCACTCGCTCGGTATGGTTGCTCTATTGAACCTTGAGAAACTTGATTTTGGACCTCCTTGTCTCCTTGTACGCCTCATTAAGAATCTTTACAGGGTACTTTAGGTACTCGAGCGTGTCCTGAATATCCAAAGCATCTGGGACAACTTGCTCTTCTGGCACTCGAAGACACTTCTTCAAGTGAGAGACGTGGAATACAGGATGCACACCGCTAACTCTGATGGCAAGTCCAACCTATAAGCAAGCTCACCGATCTTCCTCAGAATCCGGAAAGGACCGACAAACCTCAGAGCCAACTTTCCTCTGACATGGAAGCTACGCGTGTCACGGAGAGATGACACCTTGAGATACACCCAATCATCAATCTCGAAAGAAAGTGGCCTCCTTCTCTTATCAGCATAACTCTTCTGACGGCTCTGAGCAACCTGGAGATGCTCTCTGATCTTCTCAACCTTCTCTTTTGCAGCTTTGATAAAATCAGGACCGAAAAAAGACCTCTCACCAACCTCTGATCATATGAGCGGGGTACGGCATCTCCTATCATACAATGCCTCAAAAGGTGACATCCCTAATCTAGCCTGAAAGCTGTTATTATAAGAGAACTCCGCAAAAGAAAGAATGTCCTCCCAGCTCTGCCCATAGATGATCACACAAGCCCTCAACATATCCTCCAGAATCTGGTTCACACGTTCTGTTTAACCATCTGTCTGAGGATGATAAGCTGATACCTACACCAGGTGTATACCCATAGCCTCATGCAAGCTCCTTCAGAATCTCGCGGTAAACTGAGACCCGTGATCTGACAGAATGCTCCTCGGTGCACCATGCAACCTCACGATGTGATCAATATACAACTTGGCCAACTAATCAACTGAGTACCTCTCTCTCACAGGGATGAAATAAGCACTCTTCGTCAATCGATCCACCACCACCAAGATAGCATTATGATGGCGAGACATCATCAGAAACCTGTGATGAAATCCATACTGATGTCATCCCACTTTCAAGAAAGGATCGACAACGGCTTCAGCAATCTAGCCGGTCTCTGACGCTCGGCCTTAACTTGCAAGCAAACATCACACAAGGCAACATACTCAGCAATGTCTACCATCATGCCAACCTACTAGAAACGAGTCCTCATATCCTCAAACATCTCGGTGCAGCCTGGATGGATGGAATACCTTGAATCATGAGCCTCTCTCAGAATGGCATCCTGCAACTCTGGCACTCTCGAAACACAAATACGGTCCTCAAACCACAAAGCACATTGCTGATTCACACGGAAACACAGTGCTTTGCCTTTCCTTATCTTCTTCAAGATCAACTGAATTTCTCGATCACGCTTCTGAGCTAACTTGATCTCCTCAATCAACAAAGGCTGCAACCTGAGCTCGTCCAAGAAACCCTGAGGAACAATCTCAACTCCCAAACTAGTCAGATCTGCAAAAATGTCCAATTACCCAGACTTCAAAGAAGAACAATAAGCCTTGCGACTCGAAGCATCGACTACCACATTGGCATTACCCAGGTGATAGTTGATGCTAAGATCGTAATCCTTAATCAACTCAAGCCACCTCCTCTGCCTCATGTGCAGCTCTGCCTGGGTGAAGATATACTTGAGACTCTTGTGGTCGGTGTAGATCTCACATCTGTTGCCGATTAGATAATGCCTCCAAATCTTCAAAGTATGGACAACAGCCGCTAACTCTAGATCGTGCGTCGGATAGTTCAACTCTTGCTTCTTCAACTACCTCAAAGTATAGCACACCACCTTCTTGTTCTGCATCAGCACACATCCTAAACCCTGACGAGAAGGATCACAGAAGACCTGAAAATCTTGGTGAATATCCGACAAGGTCAAAACAGGTGCAGATGTCAACCTCGTCTTCAGCTCTTGAAAACTCCTCTCACAAGCATCCGACCAAACAAACGGCACACCCAACTGAGTCAACTCGGTCATAGGCTTAGCAATCCTGGAGAAGTTCTCAACGAATCGGTGATAGTAACCTGCCAACCCAAGAAAACTCCTCACCTGAGAGACTGACCTCGGAGACTCCCATTCCACAACAGCCTTGACCTTCTCGGGATCAACGGCAACTATCTCAGCTGTGACAACATGACTCGAAAAAGCAACTTTCTCAAGCCAAAACTTGCACTTGCTGAACTTGGCATACAGCTGATGAGACTTCAACCTCTCAAGCACAACTCTCAGATGTTGCTCATGCTGTTCCGCTGACTTGGAGTAGACGATGATTGGATATCATCCATGAAAACCACCACGAACTTGTCCAACTCAGCCATGAACACCTTGTTTATCATGTTCATGAAGTAGGCATGAGTATTAGTGAGTCCAAAAGAAATGACCAGGAACTTATAAGACGCATACCTCGTCACAAATGAAGTCTTTGGAATGTCAGAAGGACGAATCTTTATCTTGTGATACCTTGATCTCAAATCAATCGAGGAAAAGAACTTTGCACCCTTCAACTGATCAAACAAATCATCGATCCTCAGCAAAAGGTACTTGTTCTTTATCATCACCTCATTCAAAGAACGGTAGTCAACGCACATGCGCATTGACCCATCCTTCTTCCTCACAAAAAGCACTGGGGCTCCCCATGGAGAAGCACTCTGTCGAATGAACCCTTTACTCAAGAGCTCATCGATGTTCTCCTTCAGCAAAGCAAGCTCATCGAAAGACATCTGGTACGGCCGCTTGGCAATCGGTGCGGTACCAGAAAGCAGATTGATCACGAACTCAACATCCCAATCCGAGGGGTGTCCTGGCAACTCATCTGGAAACACCTTCGAAAACTCACGAACAACTGGAATCTGCTCCAAAAGAACTCCTGCAAGCTACAAACTGAAGGTGAAACTTTGGACGCTTTAGGGGCGCACTCCACATGAACACCGAAGTGGTTAATTAACAATACAACCCTCTCAGCACAAGTGATGACTCCCTTGTGCCTTGCCAGCTAATCCATCCCTAAGATGACATCAATGTCACGCGAGAGAAGGACGATGAGATCGGCTAGAAAAACCACACCCTCAATCAAGATCCGAACACCTCTACACTCAACACGACTCTTATAAAGTTTAAGAGGTGAAGTGGTAAGTGTAGGTATGGCTAAAAGTGAGGTAGAGAGACTGTGTGTAGTCGTAAACGCCGACGACACAAATGAGAATGTAGCCCCTAAATCGAACAAAACCGTCGCTAAGTGAGAGCGAACCAAGGACTCACTAACAACGACGTCGGGTGCCTCCTAAGCCTCCTCCACAGAGATGTGGGTCAGACGGCTGTGCGTGACGCTCGGCTGAGCAATGCCACGGCTCGCTAATGCACTCCTCGACCTTCAGACTGGTGCGGTGGCCGAGCAGGAGTGGCAAACTGAACGCCACCTCCCCTAGGACCCTGCTGCTGACACCTCGAGCACTGAAACGACTTGTGACCCTTCTGGCTACACTCAAAACAGTAAACCGAGGGCTGACCAGTTGTCGGACAGAAAGCAGACTGCTGCTGCTACTGGTGAGCACCTCTCTAACTCTGAGAACCCTGTCGCTGAACTAAAACTGGAGCAGGAGCAGTGGAACGGGTGAAGGTGGACTGTCCTGATCCCTGCTAGAACGATCCGCTGAATCGCTGACACTGAGAAGCCTCACGACTGGTTCCCTGACCAGCTGCCCTCGTCTTTGCATCTCTGGACCGGTCATGCTTCTGAAGCGACACCTCCAAAGCCAAACACCTGTCAATAAGCTCACGAAGACTCCTCTGAACACCACCATCCAGGTACAGAAGCATGTCGAGACGCAAGCCCTTTCAAAACCAGTACATCTTGCGGCGCTCGGTCGAAACCTCCTCGGGTGCAAAGCAGCTGAGCTGGGTGAAATAGTTGGCGTACTCTGTGACAGACATACCGCCTTCGCCTCTATGGCTTCCTCCAAGATGTGAAAACCACGGAAAGCAGTGACGAAGTTGTCTCAAGTGAACTGCTCTGGATCGTCAAGAGTGGCATAAAGAGTGTCCCACCAAGCACCAGCTGCACCTGTCAACTGGTGAGTCGCCAAGCGAATAGCTTCCTGATCGTCACACTGAATCAGATCAAGCTTCTACTCAATATCTCTGAGCCAATCGTTAGCATCAAGAGGGTCAACTGCACGGTCAAAACTGGGCGGGCACATGCTCAGCAACATAGCCATGCGAGAACCGGCTGGCTGGTGGTACTGTGCTGCATCAGGAGCATGAGCACGTCCACGAGGCTGCTGCTGTGACTGCTCGATAATCTGCTCAAGCAGAAGCATCTGTCGGGCCATCACCTCTGCAAGGTTCGGAGTAGCTGGAAGCTCCTCACCAGGTGCGGCAATACTGGCGGGCTCAACTCCAAGGTCCATGGCAACTCCTCTGCCACGTCCTCCAGCCTGAGGATCCAGCACGGCCACGCCCACGCCCTCGATCAACGCCGGGTGTGTCAGCCGTAGGTGGCATCGGTACACGGCCTCCAGCACCACGACCACAACCTCTAGGGGCAGCACCACGATCACGCCCAATGGTGGCAGTACTTAGGGTCTTCTAGGGCGGCCTCCTCAAAACGAGCTTGAAGGCGTCCAGACCTCCTCGGAGCCATCTGTTACAGAAAAACATTTCTGATTAGAAAGATAACATCAGCAGAAATTGGAATTATTAAAAAAGACAGAAGAGCAACAGATTAGGACAAAAAAAATCAGACAAGCACAATTCCAAGCAAACAAGACTTACATCAAGCAAATGACAAGATTAAAGAAAACAACTTTCACGATGAAGGTTTGATAGCAGATTTAGAAATCTAGAAACATTCCTTAGTTACGTCCAGTTTTACGGTTTCGCTCTTACGGTCAAGTATGGCTCTGATACCACCTGTAATGACTGGGTTTTTCTTACTTTTCGATAAGTCTCGATCTTCTGTGACCTTGCCAATCCCAAGAGGTTGGCAAGCACGATATCACAAGGGATCAATCAAGAAACTATAACAGAAGCATTAAACAAGAAATGAGAATAAAAAATAGCAAATCAAAGCAATTTATTAAAATGTAATCCTCCAAAGGAGTCCATCGGCACGCAGACCAGAAATATCTCAAAGCAGAAAGATCACTATCGAGAAATCCACAGAATGCAGCAACGGAAGCATCATCATGGCAGCGGCAGTGAACCTCCTCCACATAGGCAAGCTTAAGCGTAGGAGCTGGCTTCATGGTCCGTCGGAGATGTAGTCGAAGTCGAAGTTGAGAGTATCCTCTGAAAACAACAAATTAGAAAGCTGTGAGTACGAATACTCAGCAAACCGCGTACTACCTATCAACAATATATGCATGCAAATGGTATCAAGGGTAAAGGCTGGCTCAAGTGCTAAATGCAAGTTTAAAACATTTTATTTTATTTTAAAGATGCAAGAAAGTTTTATTTTAAAACTGTCAAATTTTATTATCTTGCCCCGCAGGGATCTCCGTTATCTTAGATGGGGTTCATTTTAAATGTCGGTATAATCTTCACACCTGGCCAAAGCTTAAAGGCCGGAGTCCAAAACATTTTGAAATAGAAGAGGAGGAAGGAAAACAAAACTACTAAAAAGGAGCACAACTCAGAGGGTGCCATTCTAAAAGAACGTGACAATGCGCATTGACTGTAACTCTGCAGAGTTTATGCACCTGTACCCACGAGAAGTGGCACCATAGCAAGAACCGTGGCCGCAGCCCCTGATATAGTAACTACACAAGACCCATCAAAAAGCTTTAACCGGCGCTATCCGTTCTCCAGGATAGAGATCCTAAGTGCCTACACAATCGGGTCCTGGAGCTGTGAAGAGCCTACCACTGATTAAGTGGGTTATCTCAATCTCTTCTGAGGACTTATAGCTCTACACCACACTAACACGTCACCGCCAACCCACAGGTAAACAACCAGTCTTAGCAAGCTTCAAGATCAAGCCCCTGCCTATACAAGATAACGTGGTGTTCATGGTTGTCAACTGAGTGTATAAGACTCAAAGGACTTGGTCTTTAATTGCCGGGGCAGGCACTCTCTCCAACCTCAACGCTAACAACCAACAAGTCTCATAGAAAGATCTCAACTCAAATCTTTCCGTTGTACCTGTCATAGGTACGCTCACAGAGACTTCCCAAAAGTCTCCCAGCACCTCATACTCTAGCCTGCCCCCGCTAAATAGTTTGTATACAGTTATTTGCAAAACACACACATTTGAATCACAGTTCAAAAGAACTTAGCAAAAATTCTATTTTTATAGTGATAAGATGTGAAGTATAGTAAATAAATAGAATTAAGCATGGCTAAGCATAAAAATAAAGTAATAGCACTAAAGCAGTCCTAGGGCTCATAATATGTGGAACGATAAATAGACACGGTTTGAGAATGTTGCTAGTATATTTTAAAACAATTGGCACGCAAATTAGAGTTGCAAACAAAACATACAGTTTAAAATACTAGGTACAAAAGTGATTAAGTAACGCGGCTTGCCTGGTAAGCTCGGGATCAAAGTCGGGATCTAGGTCATCAAACTGAGCGGGCTCGCGGTACTCCTCCTCGAGATCACCAGCTAAACACAACACGAACAGGGGTGAGACTAGGTACACGATAATTTAAATTCGATAATTAAATCCAAATTTAAATTACCAGGTTAAACGTACTTAAAACATTCTTCGGAAAATTCTACACGACGTTCTCGACGAGACGAATTTAACGAAACAATTTTGAGAATCTTTGGAGACCAAACGGAGTTCTCCAAAAATCTCTGAAGATTAACCTATCAAAAAGAATTCCATAAAAAGGAAATAAACTCTCTGCACTGGAATGATGCAACAGAACTGAACCAAATCACAGACCGACAGAAGAGCTCACAGAACCAGCGCTAAGACAGAAGATCGAGCACCACCTCCAGCAGCTTACGAACACCAGACATGGACGCACCACTCTGCTCCCCAAAACAGAGTAGGACTCTTGCACTCCCACACCAACACACTGAACTAAGTGAACCAGAAAACGGAGAGGGGCGACGCAGCGGCTCACCCTGGCTTGCACAAGGAGACCGGCGCACGCGAATCGGACAGCTGCGGATCAGGCGGTGACGGCGTCGACCCGGAACCAGTGCCGGGACTAGTCTCGATCGGGTTGAAGCAGAGGCGCACGGACCGGGGACAGAAACGGCGATGCGGGATGGGAACCGGTCGGGGTCGGTACGATGATGGCACGAAGACGGAGAACGGCTCGGGGACGGCGTGTGGGGTCGGCACACTTCGCCCGATCTCCTCTGCTGCTCTGAAACTTGGAAGAGGGGAAAGGAAAATGGGAATGAGAGAGAGGTTGGTGGGAAGGGATAAGAAGGAGGGGGATTTATAAAGAGATTAATTAGGGAGGTCTGGGAATTAATTGAGGGCTTTAGGAATTAATCTCGGCCCAACTAAAGCCCGCGGACCAAAATAATTCCGGTGCCAGAAAATCAAAAGGAGAAATTCAAATTCGAGCAGAACGAAATTTGGGATAATCTTCACTTCGATTAATTTGTAAATTTTGGACTGTTACACCTTTTAGGGGACCTCAAAGGTGATGAAGCTAATAGCCTCTTCTTCCATCGACCGCCACTGCCCCCCTGCTGCAATGCGCCCCCGATTGTAGAGCCCAACGGGCGTCACTATCTACACGAAGCTTTGGTGCCCCACAACTGTTGCACCATGTCACCCCATCACCATCGCACGATGCCATCCCGCAAGTGTTGTGCCATGCCGCGACCAATTTGGCTCCATGCCGCCAGTGCCTTGATGTAGTCATCACTGCTCCCTCCCTACCGCATCGTCACAGCTGAATGAGGCTTCTACCACCACCAGCCATCATCACCCTTACAGCCAAGCGCCATCAAGGCCCTGCTTCCAGCATCGCCTCCAATGACCCAGTGAAGGTGGGAGAGAGAGATGCGTGAGATGCAAGAAGGGAGATGAACAAATATTTAAACTTAGCAGTGGGAAAGCAAACATTTTCTAGGGGAACTGGAGAATTCTGGTAGTGAACCATGGCGTTCATTGTTGTTGAGCAATGAACTATTTGGATCTACCCCTCATTCTTGTTGAGGAGAGAATGATGGGAGCCACGAGAGCTGTACAACCACTGCTATAGAGCTATTCTTTGTCAAAGCAAGTTTATTGTGTAAGCCATGCCATTGCACACATGAAGGTTTTGCAGCAGCATAGAATTAATCTTAAGCACACAACCTCTCCAAGAGTAATTCTAAAATGAAGGCATTATGTGATTATTGGATTACAAATGACCTTAAGCATATGACACCTGTTGGAGGATCCCTAACTAGTACTTCCTAGCGGTGATCATTGGGAATAACACCTACAAGCAACACTCATAGTCTCTCTTCGCCCTGTATGGATCTTAGTGATCGAGAAAGGGGGAGGGGTTGAATCAAGCATTCAGTAATTTTAACTTTGCTTCACCAAAGATAACACTCAAGTCCTAAAAATTATACATAAAAGGAGGAGCTAGATAATCACTAATAGAGGCCTCTAAGAGACAAGCAACCAAAATGGTCAAGGAACTCCTACACATGCTAGAAATATGAAAGGGCAATCAAGCAAGTACAAACGAACTAGCACGAGAGCCACCAAGAGCAAATAATAGACTACACCACTAAACTACTTGCACGAAGATAACTAGCATCAGAGCCTTCCCTAATCCTCTTTGAACCACTCCTATCGGAATCTCAGTCCCTCTTACTATTCCTGAAATGGTGCCCTCAAAGTATGCTCCACTCTAGAGTGAAAGCACGGTCATTCCCTGTTGCCCTAGGTACTACCTTCTCTAAGGAGAAGCCTACCAAAGTCCGAGCGCTCACTTTTGGTGCTCCTTTCAATCGGAGGACCCAAAATCGTTGGTAAACTTGTGATGTCTTCTACAAACACCACATAAGCTCGATCAGCAACTCCTAACTTGTCTAAGCTAGCATAGACCAAGATTAACAAGCCTAATCACTCCCCTCAAACCTCATAACCTTTAGGAATGGATGGATGCTCTAATTACTCTTAGTTCTAGCACTAAAGATCTTCACATATCTTCCTTGTGCCCTCAAATGGTGTCCCTTGGCTCTCAAGAAGTCTCCATTATCTCTCCTAGCCTCATGGACACTTCACAAAATTCTAATATTAGGTCAATATAGCTACAAACCCAAAAGTAGCCATTTGATGGTGATGTCATGAAATAGAGTTCTTTTTTTTAGGGTCACGTATTATCCAACTGTGAGGACCACCAGACTATCGGGCCACACCGGATTGTTCGATCCTCTGGCACTAGACTGTAAGATGCACTCCTCAATCCACGTGTCACCTCCGAGTCCTCTAATGATCCATCAGATTGTCCGGTCGGTCCCCATCACACTGTCCGACTTGACTGTCCAGCCTTCTGTCTTCATGAGCTTCAAAGCATCCATCTCTAGAATGGTCACTGAACTCACACCAGACTATCTGATCAACTAACGAACTGTCCGATGGATTCTAGGGCATCCTTCTTTGCACATCATCTCTGAGCTGCACCAGACTATCCAACCTGACATTGGACTGTCCAACCACATGGTCCGATGACTAAAACTTGAGATCTTTGAATCTTTCAACACTTTCACGGTTATCGACTAGATTCCTCTGATCTTCCTATGCCACTTTAGTGCCTTAGGTGAACTCTTAGAGTATCCAAACACCCTAACACTCATGTGACATAAGGAAAATAAGTAGACCCATTTTTATAGTATCGGGCTTTACTATGGACTCAAAGCTTTACTAAAACACATGGGCTTCAGCTCTTCCTTGGCCTTGATCCTTCCCAAAGTGGTACTACATCAAGAAATCATCCTTGTCAAGTCACCTTCAAGGAAGCCAACTCTTAGATTCTTGAGATAAATAATGGGTGAACCTACATCCAACGAGTTAGTCTATGGTTCTCACTCAATCACCGAAATATTCATACCTTAGGGGTGCCAATAGGCATGAAGCTAATGCTAGGAAACCGATCTAACATGACTACAGCTTTGCATGGACGTATGCTACCCCTGGTATTGGGAGGCATTAGGGGAGAGAACTGCAAAAGGGGTAGTACCTCACACATCATGTCCGAGTGTGTGTAGCAACGGACAAACATTAAGGTAGTTCTATTGAAGGGTTGCCATGTGCGGCTTCTAGGAAGCGCATGCATGTCATGTAACCATGTTTCTCCTGCAGGATGTTAAATCGCTTCAAATCACTGCCCCTTATAGTAACAAGCACTGCTTGTTCACGTCGCCATATCATAATAAGAGGTGAATGAAAGGTTTAATACGATATCTATGATATATATTGGAAACTTCTTGGCAATTATGTTTGCTGTAGCTAATAGTGCAAATTAAATTTATATTTCTAAATACCTAATTCGACTACTTAAAATTTGAAAGTAAGGATTCACTATTAGCGTTGTCTTATGCAAAGAAACTATCAACCATGGGTTAGCCTTCCCATGTTTCGAAGTCAGATGTAGTTAGCCATGTTGATGGACAAGTCTTGCTGAGCATGCATTAGATGCTCACGATTTTACTCTGTTCATTTTTGTTGCAGGTGAAGATCCTTTCACTCTCTCTTTTCTAATGGGTTGGAGAGACCTTGAGAGTGGCTTCATCCTTTGGAAGCCCTACTCGCTGCGCTGAGTAGTTCTTCGTTCTTCTAAGAGATGCATTGTATGGGCTCAATGCTTATGTTATTCTTGGATGCCCCTAGTGTTATAAACCAGTTTAACACTTCCGCACTTCTACATATGCTATTTTTGTAAATTTACACAGCAAGATGTAATATATTTCTTGTGCTTAAGTTGTACCTCTTCGTGGGACAGGATGTCACAACTCACCATAGTGTATTGTTGAGATGTTTTTCGATTAAGTCACATGATTTGGTTTGACACCTTAATTGCATTTCCTTATGAATCCGATGGGTTTTGGAGTCATTTTTGTTCACGTACCTTGACAATATGCTATGCTTAATTGCTGAATCATTGGAAGAAGCCGAGTGGTTGAAATCGAGCTACAGGTTTCCCTTTGAGTTTAGGTGTTGTTTTCACCGTAATAAAAGTTGAGACAAGACTGACAATGGGTAGAGTAGCAAATATGGTTCTTATATGCATTAGCTCTATGGAACTAGTTTTAACAATGTGATTACATGCTAGTTATAAGGATCCTAAAAAATCAATGTAACTTAATGTCCATAGTGGATAGACAAGAACCCAATATCTCTTGTGCGTATGGTAATTAGTACTCCCTCCGCTTTTTTAACTAATGTCGTCGTTGATTTTTAAATTTAACTTTGACAACCATTTCTCTTATTCAAAATTTTTTAATAAATTTTATATATTTTGATATAATTTGATTTATCATTAGAGTTATTTGAATCACAACTTAAAATTTTATATATTCGAGCAAATTTTTTGAATAAGACAAATTATTAAAGTTGATTGCAAAAGTCAATGGTGACATCAATTTGAGAACGGATGGACTACAGTCTAGGGGCTAACTATGGGTAGACTGAGTGTAGTTATCGCATGGAGGCCATGTGTTCAGGAGACGTGTGCATCAGATTGGCCCTATGGCACTATTGTAAATGGTTGTTGCGTACGCCTTCTGAGAAGTGGTGCATGGCATGTAATTCAGATTTTTATAAATTGATTCAAGTCATCATATCTCGCTATTATTGAGTACCACTTCTCTCATTGTGGCACATTGTAGTGATACATTGGAATGTATTATGAAAATACTCACCATGTATATTGATGTCCGTGCACCAGTCTTCACACGCTAATAATGTTGGAAATTTTGATATCTGCAGGCAGATAGATGAACATTTCCTACTGATTACACTTTTTTTTGGGATTCAAGCCGTCAAGAAGCTACAGCTATAGCGCCCTTTACTGCTGCATCAGCTTGTTTTTGTTGGTTCTTAAGTGCATTCCCATGTTCATTGTTCTTAATTAATTTGATTGAATGGACTTTGTATCTACTGGGAACTTCGTTTGGGCATGCTTTGTTTGGCATCAACACGAATCTATCGAATTTGCAGCAAACTTTGTGAAATATTTGTCTTTTTCATTCATCTTACATGAAATTGTGATATTTAATAAACCTGTGTCATTTTTATTGTATTTCTGATAATTTTTTAAAAAACTGTAATTTGAATATATTTGACCCTGAAATTTCTAAAATTTTAGGAATTTTGCAACCTCTTTTTTCCCCAGCTTCGGAGTCTTCCGGCGTACGTAGGTATTTAGGGTCCGTTTGGCTGATTGAAACGATTCAGTTTCTAGAAATGAGATATGATCGATCGAATGACTACCAAGCCGAAATGGCATAACGTTCCCAGACTGAATCAGGAGAACGATCCTCATTTTTTGGCCTGCGCGGGTGAATCGGACAGGGAGGTGTTTTGCTGCAGAAACACTTCTCTGTACAGCACCGCTACTAATAGGAGATAAAAGACAATGGGAACTTAAGGAAACTTCCTTGAATATTTTTTGAATACTTGGAAGCCGGGCATCTGTACGATGAGCTCGATAAGATGAAACTAACAAAATAATTTTAGGAAACTTTGGCAACTTCAAGGAATATAGGTCATTGCAATCCTCCTCACTTTGCTCAATCTAAATCAAAAAAATTGTTCAAATGGTTTCTGAAAGAACTCTGTTTCTAACTAGAAACATTTTTCAGACTGAAATTGAAACATTTCTGAATATCAAAGAATCTGGAACTGCCGTTTGCACCCTTAAAACCAGATTCGACATGAGAGAGAGAGAGAACGAGAGAGAGATGCCAATCTGTAATGAGCACCAGATCTTCTGGTACCGCATGATCAAATACTGTGGCAAAACCTTTCAGACTGCTGTAGTGATGGACCCCGCCATTCACGCATCCACCTCATCAAGGTCCTTCGTCACTCGCCCAGTGGTGGACTGGTGGCCATCTCACCGGCGCCATCCGAGCCGTCGGGACGAACATGCCTCTTATCGCCGCCCGCAGCGCCGCCTACGCTTGCATGTTTTGTGCCGTCGAGTCCGCCATGTCCCCCGCGCGCGGAAGGGACGAGGACCACTGGGATGCCATCCCCGCCGGCACCGCCACCTCAGGATTGTTCCGCGTTCGCCGGGGTGCTGCTGCCGCCACACGCTCCACGCTCGTCAATGCCACTATGTTCGCCGGAGTGGGGGCCTTCGCCGTGTGGTTCTGGTGCTTTACGGCCTGCATCGAAGCCCCGATGTACCGCTCTTTGGCAGCGCCGGTAGCCGTCAAATAACGGAAGGTGAAAAAGGTGTGGTTTCTGTTCGATTTTGCTCCTCAAACATGTCTAGATGTGGTAGAGATTTGATTAGGTGTTTTATGTTATTAGGGAATCTTCAAAAACATCTCTAAAAGATATTTATTGGAGTCAGAGCCCAAAAAATTTAGGGGGTGTTTTTCTTCCTCCAACAGCTAGCACCCTTAATTGAGCTCCAATTTTTTTTTGAACTTGGGCCACATCACCAGGAATAGTTTGTTTTAACCTAGAAATATCTGATCGACGGTTGGCTGATCCACCCGATGAACGCATCGAGTCAGCTCTGATTGTGATATCATCTCCATTTCATGCAATGAACATCACAGCATGATAATTAATGTACAGCCTAGTTCTCCTGAACATTACGTGAATGGAAAGTGTTGCGCAGGAGATACTGGGGACCCAAAAAGTTCCTCCGATCTAGGTGGGGGATGGGGAGTTTTTCGGAGAGGCGTAAAAGTAGACAGGTTTAAAGGAGCTGTTAGAGATGAGTTTTTTTTTTCCTTAAAATTTGATTTTGGAGTGCTATTGGGGTCAGCTCCATGGAGAAGTACAAGGATGTTTGCTGCTACCAAAAACCCTTCCATGATCTACAAAAACCAAATAAAACAATAATGTGCACCAAAGATTGCTTCACATACATCATCAGAATGCACATCATGGAAGAAGTTGGAGAACTTGTACTCATCGTTTTCTTTTCTGCAGAAGCGAAGTGTTTACCATTTCTTGATGGACATAAAACAGCTCAAAGACAGAAGTCTATCAAAAGTAACATACATCCACTTCATTAGAGTTTAGAGAAACCTACTCTTTCTCCGATTGTGAACTTCTTGTTGAGACTTTGATGACCAGTGAGGATGATTGCCTTTCCTGATGACTTTGAATTATTGAAATTGAAGATAATGAGAATTAGCAAAGTTGAAAGTAATTCCATACTGGGGCGAACAGAGGTATCATACAACTTTCAGATGTCATGCTGCCACTCGCGGAGTTCATGCTCCTCCCCAAAAAGAAGAAAAATGGCTCATAGAACCGTTTGTACTGCTTCACCTAAAGTCAATTGAGGAGTCGGTAGAGATGGCTTACAAAAGGGGCCCTGAATTGTAGTTAATCTTCTACTCAGAACTCAGGACCTCCTGAACTTATAAATGTGAAATTGTGTCCTCAAGATCACTTAGGAAACATGGTTGGTAATAACCCACCTGAACTTGTAACATCAAGTAAGTGTAGAATATTTTGATGGTCCAATCAAGCTAGCCAGCATGCTCCACCACTCGTCCCTGCCCCTTGCTTTGGCCGTTGACGACATCGAAATTCATAAATCAGCGATGCCACCACTATGCAGTGATATCTCCAGCCATCGCTCCGTGTTAGGTGGTCTGCATCAACTTTAGAGTGGGCATAAGTAAAGCTACCCTTTGATAAATGGGTATATTTATTATTAATCATAAAAAATAATATTTCCTATTAGCTATTAAAGATTTAAAACTTCTTTTTAGCCATCAATCAAAACTTTTTATCTTATTTATGCTACTACCTATTTTTCTAAATTACCATTATTGCAACTGAGATGTGGTGCTACCCTCATATAAAATCGAAAAGTGTGTGCTGTCTTATAACAAAAATGCTAATTGGAAAAAATTGGGTTTGTTTCAGCTTTAATTTTTATATTATATAGTTTTTGTTCTCATCATATAAACTTTGTTTAAATCTACTAACTTTGTCCCAGAATAACTTTACATCTAGGTTTAGTCAAATTTGTCTTTGACCAATGGTTTTGATAAATTTAATTAATTTTAATAATATAAATTATACATATTATGATAGGATTTCATATGATGAATTTAAAGTACCAATCCTAGGTTTCTAAAGTGCGAGATTGCACGAAACCCAAATGTAAAAATATTTGGGAGTAAAGTTTATTAATTGTACTTGTTTCAAACGTCAGCTTACTTGTAGCAAATCAATTTTTCTTGTCAGAGTTAAGGACATAATTTTTGGAGTGGAGTGGTAGATGTTAAAATGATTATGAACTATATTTTATAAATATTTATAATTCCACTATTATATTATTTATTTAAACATAGGAATGATAGAAGGAATCATATGTCTATGTAATTTTGTGAAAAATCAAGTTTTATACACAAAATGTATAATGAGATAAGAAAGATAAAGTGTACCGGTGATGCATTACACTAACATGAATTGTTTGATGGAGTAACTCAATAAATAAATTAT
>BCLH01000846.1:72300-97024 GCA_001602315.1 Zoysia pacifica
TCCCTTTTTTTTACAAAGAGTGAAAAACATCTTACCATGTTGATAGATTAGAGCATCTCCAACAGTTCCCTAAAAAAATCACTCCAAAAGTATCTTTTAGAGCCAACCAAAATTTAAAAATTTTAAGGTCCATTATAATCATCTTCTCCAACACTATCCTAAATATAGATTAAATTTGAACCAAGTGAACAATCGGTCTCACTATTAGTTGCACGAGAGATAAGGTTTAGAACCCAGAAAGTTACTCAGATCTACCTTAGAATAGGAAGGTTTTGAGAGACCCTCAAAAGTAGGGAGGTATTTAGTCGAGTTGTTGGAGGAGATTTTTTACACTGTTACTTATAATCTCTATTTTTAAAAAGCACAGTTTTTCTTTTTTACACACATGGTAAAATATCCCCCAACAGAGACGAGTTATACTACGTGCACAAATAAAATGCATCCAAAGTTATCTTTTTTTACAAATCTGTTGGATAAAACTTCTTCACATACACCCCTTACAAATCAAAGGGATGAGCTCTTTTAGATGTCTCAGATTTTGGGCCCACAACCACCCCAAACAAATATAGGAGATCAAAAAAAATTGTTAAAAAACAAAACAAATTCTTAAATCTCCTCACGCGTTTCAATACAAACGCGTCCTTTCCATCCTAGCGTCGGCGCACGTGCATCGATCAGAAAACAACACAAACTACCCGACGCAATCGACGTGCAGTGAAAACACTAATCCAAATGCGTCATCTTAGTTTTCAGTAGATAAAACTGTTTTGGGGATAATAAAAACACTAATAAATTCCTATTTGAACGGAGGAAAAGATAAGCTGTTGAAGGTTCAATTCATACATTAATTTTTCTGTGGAAGGTTTTCTAATCTTTTAAAAAAAAACTCAATTTTTTCTTTTTCTACTTACATATGATATAATATCCCTAACAAAGATAATTTAGACTATGTACACATAAAAAAATGCACTCAGATGTGTTTTTTTTTACAAATATGATGGATGAAATATCTCAATAGACACCCTATACAATTCTAACAGACGAGCTCTTCCGGATCTCTCAAATCTAGAGCTCACAAAGACCATTGTTGGAAACAAAACAAATTCATCCACCTCAGTTCTCAACATACAAACAAATTCATTTCGATTCGTCCAGTGATTCGCTTCTCTACGTTCGTGCTAACGCTATAGTCTAAAGAAAAATAAATTAGGATCATCTAATTCAGTCTCATATTTCGATCTGTAACATAACTTACAAACATTTCATTTAGACTACCCAGAACAAATATATAAGATTCAAAGAAAGTTGTTGGAAAATAAAACAAATTCATTTCAATTCGTCTAGCGATTTCCTTCCCGCTGCTACCATCTATTCACTGATTTATGGTGAATAATGAAAAACTTCAAATTTTAATGTTAATATATTATTTTTTTAAGTTGATATTTTTTATATACACCGTAGCGTTAGCACTGGCATCGAGACTAGTTTGATTTAAGGAAGAGTTAATGGGTTCTTTTGAAGATGCTCTTAGAGTAATTTATAACTCTTTTAAAGTACAATAGATATTTTTCAAACTATATTTTTGTATCTTTTAGTTTAGTAATATGGCTATATGTATAACTTGTCATGTCTTGCCCATTATTTTTAAAATGATTACAAATAGTGGATTACTTCTTATCTACCTTGTTGTTCAAACATTCGGTTTAGTTGCTAAAACCGACTGAAATATAGACTTTGGAGATGATGTAGAACACCGACAATATATTTTTAATTATTTTTATAGGTTTTAATGTTTTATAAGATTATATTTAATATGTAATAGAATGTTTACATGAAATAATATAAGCTTTAAAAATAAGTATGTTATTAAATGTGTTTAGTTTCAAATTGCATCATTCGAATACTCTAAAATGAGTATTCAAGTTGAATTGGAATTAAAAATAGTCGAATGTCACCTAGTATATTATTGTAAGATAATTTCTGCATTTAATTTTATTATGATTATATAAAAAAGAATACAAATGTTATTATCATTTCTTGTAATACAAATGACACTATAAAAAGAGCAACAAGTTTATATGACTTAATTTGATTGAAGACTTTAAGTTTTTTTTATATTTAATTTTAACAAACCAATATATGGATTTACTAGCGATGTATATGCTTCAACTTAGATTAATAAGAAGTGAGACTTCAATTTTCCCCACCTTCATATAATGCCTGTCAGCTTAACCTATTCTTCACGATTCGCATTGTCCTCTGACTTGGAATGGACCTACTTGGCGAGGCTAATTAATCTTCTGGCGCATGTAATCCCAATAAGACTTCGCTTGCTTCACATTTTCAATCCTGGGCGTAAGTTTGAGCAAGAACTGCTTCCTTAGCACTTCGACTAACCTGAAACAAACCAAATAGAAAACATAAGCTTATTTAAATGAATAACACAGTAAAGTCGGTTAGTTGCATGACATGTGTAATAAAGTCATATGGTTTCTTCACAGGGGCCAACACAGGTCTTACTCTTTTATCACAGCTGTAATAAAGTACATATGTTGTCGCAGAAAAAAAGTATGTATGCGTAATAATTAACAGTTCAGAATACAAACATAAATAGTGAAAATACTCTACGATTAGAATAGTATTGGAAGCTTTGACAGAAAGTGGTCCCAGCCATCACTGAAACTATTCCAAAAACTTCCATCTATGTCTAGAAAGTACGAAATTGCACCAATAACAGCCAGTCCGCAACAATGCAAATAATTGTTTCACTGTCATGGGCTTCAAATTCAACACAAAGAAAATAATTCACATTGCACTAATATTTATTAAAGTAATGTTATCTTCTGCAAATATTTGATATGTCACTATCTATATCTAACGGTGAGTGGACAAACAACAAAGTAGTGGGTTTTCTTTTTATTAATCAAACATCCTGCACTGTGCTATTAATACTACAAAAAAATGTGAATAATTAAAGAAAGTCAGGGATAGAGCCAAATCTATTTTTTCCTCGAACAACGCAGGAGAATTGCGCGTCTTTTCATTAAAAGGAGAAGAAAGTACAAAGGAGAAAGTGGAAATTTCTCCAACATAACAAAACAAAAATTACATCAACTAAAGAAAAGAAACAGCGACCGAACTAGAAAACAGGGTTTTTAAGCCCGTGGTTCCTGCCAGACACCAAACATGGGCTTCTTGTGTGATATTCCAAGCCAAATGGGGAAGGCTGCGAGTTGAGCCGTTAAAAACAAAGTCGCATCTGTGCTTCCACAGTTCCCAAGCAACCAAAGTCACCAAAGAATTGAAGCCTTTCTTCAACTCCTTAGGAACACATTTAATCACTTGAGACCACCAACTTGAAAAACCAGTGGAGGTAGCCTGAGGGAAGGCTGCTGGAAGACCCACCGCCTGAAGGATAGCACACCATACTTGCTTAGCAAATACACAAGAAATCAGGATATGATTAATTGTTTCTTCCTCTTGATCACAAAATAAACAAGCTGGTGGGTGAGCTAGCCCTCTCTTTGTTAGCCGATCTGCCGTCCAACATCTTTTGAGCTTGGCAAGCCAAAGAAAGAACATGTTTAACTGAACAAATAGGGAAAATGTGAATGATTATGCATCTAAAGGTGTAGATTAATGCATCTATAACATAATAGAACCTTTAACCTGGACAGGACAAATCACCAAGAGAGCACCTCTAGAGGTTTTTTTGAGGATACACAAGGAAAGTGAGCTCATGTAGTTAAATTCAAATTGTACTGTAAAATACACAAGGAACACAACTCTTGCAACAGAGTCAGATTTCATTTAACGCCATGAGTCATCCTCCCAAATCTCCAATCAAGGATGAACCTATGCTTTGCAAGATGTGCAGTGTGAAAATGCAAATCCTTCATACACAAAAAACAAAAAACATCATAATAAGAACCAATATAAAAATTATTTCTCCTTTCATTCTATCTGAACACGTGGGTGAAATTGTCAGGATATGAGTATGGTTACATTGTCCAGTGTTGTATGTGTACGAGCTATGCTGGTTGTTGGAGCATGTGTGGGCTGTATTTGGGACGTGGAGGTGGAGTATAAGACGAGACAGAGCTCACACCCTCGGCATGGGAAAGAAAGAATAGTAAACTTATTCCCTTGCCTCCTTTGTTCTCCTTCTGCTCTCTGTTCTCCATCTTCTTCTGATTGTCCTCCATCCTAGCAGATTGCTAACAATTGGTATCAACTTGGCGATCCTGCGACCGCTCTAGACGCACACCACCCTTCCACCCACCTGAAGATTTTTTGGAAGCCATGGAACTGAACACGAAGATGCTTCTCGAGGAGCTGATGAAGCAAGCCCGTGAGGAGATTTCCAAGGGCTTTGCCGACCACAACGCAGCCTTGAACATGCGCTTCGCCAAGCTCTCTGCCACGGATCAGAAGACAGATGAGTGAGTCATTGCGTTCGACCCATTCCTGCCCAACATCAATAATGGTTCTAGCGAGGCCGTTGACGCATCTTCAACCTGCATCACCACCAACGTGCCCTCCCTCCCTCTGCCCCATCCCTCCTATTTCTGCGCCCTCGGCCAGTCATGTCATGTCCAGCAGCGTCAATGACAGTGTGGCCTTGAAGTGTTCGACAAAATGTCCAGACCGCGGCAGCAGCCTCACAACATCTGCATTGAGGAACCAGTCGCGAATATCCTCCATGCTGTTGCGACTTCACTGGCCAGCAAATATGGATGCTTGCTTCAATGCCCAGCAGATGTTCGACGACATGCCTCATAGTCATCTCGTCTCTGCAGTCTACTCCAAGGCCATGCTTGTATCTGGAATCATGCATATAGCCACGCTGACCTTACCAACATCCACCATCGCCAAGAATCTCAATGACCGTCCTCTGCATAACGCACTTGACATCACCGTCCAAACATCCATGTGCATGCTAGGTACAGCTCTAAACACCATCTCAGAGTGCATGCTGTATGATACAGTAGTTCCATGGGAGCAGCAATTGCTGTCTGTTGATTGGCAACCATGACCCCTATCCATGTGGTAGACGAAATTGAATGGCTGTGCTCGGATTCATCCAATGCCGTGGCTGTCTTACATCATTAGCAAAGGCTGTTCTATATATTGGGATTTCAGTTCGTTAATGAAGCCTCTGTGGCTACCTCTGGGGTCACAAGAATTTCAGTTATGTGGCAGCTCCAGAAATGAGATTGCAGAAGCACATATTGGCAATATCCTTGAGTTCTCCAGTGTCGGCATTCGAAATCAGATCTACTGACACACTTTCAGCATGTCAAGCAGTGTAAGTATGAAGGTATCTGTTGCATTTCTGGTGGTGTCCAGGGAGCTATTTTGGTTCCTACTTCTCATCATGGTCTGCTCCTGAGATCTATTTTGCTGCTACTTCAATAGATTCATTTGCAGGAGAAGAAAACATGCCACCTTCAAAGTATTTCATGAATATTAGATCAGATCAAAATTTTAACTTCAACGAGCAGGAACATCATTCCACTTTGCTTTCCAACGGATGCTCATACAATGCCCAGGTTGATAGCTTATCGGCCTCTACTTTGTGTTCTGCATACAAAAATGGCACTTCATTCTTGGAGTCTCTATATTTAGAGGCTTTCAGTTTTGAAGGAGCAGAAGATACGTTTCACCGCATGCCATCCTAATAGAATTGTCTCAGCGACAGGCTTCAAAATGCATGCCGCAAAGGAACAGCTGGCTGCAGCAGTGGTCAGAAGCTATGAGGTTGGGATAACATCATTGGACATTTTGAGGAACAGGTAGCATCCTAATGCAAGGGGCAGCAGGACTGCAGGTTGTTGTGTGAATTCCAGCTTTTTCACGTGGTTTTTTCGGCGCCAGACTTCCAGCTGTGGCCTCCAAGATAGTACACGTATGATGCTTGTTATACTTATGACCAAGAACTTGTCTACTGAGTGTTAGTTCTAACCAGAGCGATGTGCGCCGGGAAGAACTAGAGCTCAACGATAAACTCAAACGCAACACAAACACACGCAATCACTTGGACACTTCGTGTTTTGGTGCTGCGAACAACAAGCTGCATTTTCTGTTATATTGATGCGCTATTTATTCAGGAGTACATGGACCACGCAGTGGTCAGGCGCGCACCGCGCGCGAGCACGTCCATCCCCGTGCCCACGATGCCGCTGAAACACCGGGCATCCATCAGACATGCAAGCCACTCTTGCCACTAACTCTACGCACGATGGCGACCACATGACAGTGCTCATTGGCATGCACAACAGAATGAAAACATGCAGTCTAACTAACTTAACTAGGGAGTGCGCTAGGATTACTAACACTGAGTACTGAGTCAATTTTCTCTAAGTATGATATTTTGGACAAGAGGCTCACGCCAATGCTAAAAGAATTGATGAGTGCTTTTTGTCTACAGACAAGCATTCGTGTGCTTGATGGTGATGGAGTTTTGGAACTCGAATTTGCTATTAAATTCACTGAAGAGAAATTGCATAGCGAACAACAGCAAGCTGTCATAGGAACAAGACAATACATCTTCTGGGAAAAACTTCAGAGGAAAAATGTACACGTCAATTGAGCAGTTTCCAAGGATCCCGGTGGGTACAACACAAGCAGCTTGGCCCACTTATACTTTCATACTCGTTTCGCGTAAAAAGATTAACTCGAGATTACTATGCTTTAGTTTACTGACTATTTAAGGTGGTCTATCCTTCTTTTAACTAGAAAGGTGAAACTATTTCTCATAATGTACCCACACCACGAGCCGTGGGAGTTGAGCCTTTTTCTATGGGTCTCACATGGGGGAAGCCGCTTTTCAAGGAGAGAGGAATATCATATACCGGTATAATTACATTGTCCAGTGTTGTATGTCTACGAGCTAGGCCAGTTGTTGGGCCATGTGTGGGCTGCATTCGGGACCTGGTGGTGGAGTATAAGAAAAGAGACAGAGCTATTGAGATTTTAGTTCTATGAAGTTTATACCTGTCTCTAGATAGATTTTAGTGTATAAGTGTAGTCCGCTAGTAGCAGGTCGATCTTTCAAGGGACTTCTTTTTTATACTTCAGCTATGATACATAGTATCAAATCCATAATGCATGTCAAAAACCTCAGGGAGTGACTGGAACATCATTAAGGGAGTCATACACACGCATGTAACATGCGTAGCCTAATGTAGAATTACATGTTATTGTTCACATGTCTTATTCCGTCTTTGTAAATCAAGTTTTTATTGAATTTCTTATCTGAACGATACGGATTAAACAAATCACCGAAATGCTATTGAGATCCTCTACCATCACGCGGTTGAAGTCACACAGAGTGACATGTGTTCCATCCATGCTGGAGGACCCATATATCAATATGTCATTCATTCAGCGCGCGTGACTTTGACTACCCCAAGATAGAGGACCCCGATTCATACGCGTGTATATTGTAAATTATGGGTCGTAGGGAGGCAGACGCAGACCAATGATTACTATCTCAAACCAGCAACGACCTAACATGAGGGAAATGGAAACTAAGAGAACTACTGTATGGAACGACGCAACAAAAAAAGACAGAGATTATGGAACTGTCAGGATGTATGATAAAAAGGACAAATTAATTGTACTCCTAGTATGAAAAAGAAAATCATTTTGGATAACGTCCCAAAATATAAATTTAACTCTTACTTTTATAAAAAAATTTATAAAAAAGTGACATGTAAAAAAATTTAACTCTTACTTTTATAAAATACAAATTAGACGTTGGGGCTTTAACGCAGCCCGCAAGGCGGCTGTACCACACGTCTAAGGCCCCCACTCCGGCGAACATAGTGGCGCCGAAGCGCGCGGAGCGCGCGGCGGCGGCGGCACCCCGACGAACGCGGAACAATCCCGAGATGGCGGCGCCGGCGGGGATGGCGTCCCAGTGGTCCTCGTCCCTTCCGCGCGCGCGGGACACGGCGGACTCAACGGCGCAGAACACGCCAGCGTAGGCGGCGCTGCTGGCGGCGATAAGAGGCACGTTGGTCCCGACGGCTCGGACGGGCGCGGACGAGACGGCCACCGCTGGGCGAGTGGCGGAGGCCCTTGATGAGGTTGATGGTGGAGTCGAACACCACGGCAATCTGAAAGGTTTCACCCACGTATTCGACCATGCGGTACCAGAAGATCGGGTGCTCGTCACAGATCAAGCATCTCTCTCTCTCTCTCGCTGCCGCTTTTTAAAGATCACGGTGGACTCAGGAGTCAGGCGACTCGGGAACAGAGTCGTACCGAACCATCTTTATCTGCTTCGTCTCCCAAGTTGGAATTGCGATGTTTTTCTCGCTTCGACGATATCTCGTCAAATCAAACGCCGGCGGCGTGGAGATATGTTTCAAACTTGCTATATTTGTATATGTGGAGCTGGTGGCCATACTAAACACCGCCAAATTTTGTTAAAAGATTCTTAATATACTGGTCTGAGTTTCCTTGCTACGCTATAGTCAGAGCAATATGATACAATTTTTATTTGATATGAAAAAGTAGTATGACGCATTCTTACAGATAAAAAACATGATACAATTTCTACGATGTAAGTATTACAATTTGTATTAATACAAGTTAAGCTACCGAAAAAATAAATTTACATAATACTTGCTCCAATTTAACCTCACAGTACTTTTTGACTTAAATGAAGCCAAAACTAATCTCAATTGAATAAATAAAGAAGTCAATCTGCATCACGGAGCCTTACCACTGCTCTTATCTAAACAGATTTTGATGATGTACCAAGATGGTAAGAAAGTACCAGGTGACGTTTAAACATATTCAAAATATAAATTATTGTAGCAGCATGTATCTTCTAATTTCTCCTTCATAATTATGATTTAATTGAAGTGTAACACCATAGAGATAAATGGATGGCAATAATTTGAGTCGCCACTACGGGTGTTGGAATTGCCGCAGAGACAGCAACATGTCGAGGTTGTGGGAGTTGCAGTCACCGTGCAGCGCTATGCGAAGGTACGGCTGTGGGGAGGGTTCTAATTGTAATCGAATTCCAAAACAGATGGAGATGGATGTATCTACTATTCTTTCTATTAGAGATAGAATTTTAAAGATAAAATGTGTGACACAAAAATTACAGATAGAATTTGTAAAAAAAAAGTGAGATAAATAATGTCTACAAACTTTTATACCAAGAGATTTAAATCGAATCCGACTTACCTGAATAGTATTTCTGATATATCGCCTTTAATGGTGGCCACCCATTTTTTTTTTATTTCTACCAAAATAAATTTAGTAGCTTCTTTCCTCCCGCCTTCTCATGCGTTTCTCCAGAGGTGGAAAATTTAATTGGATCGCCTTTGATTCCGCTGAATGAAGGTCCTTCCAAGTAAGGTGTCACCCTTTTTCTTTTGTGGTCCCGAGAAATTAAGAAAAAAGGTAAAATTCAAGTATTTTTCCTGCAACCCGACAACCAGCATCTTCTCTCCAATTCCTCGGCTAAACCTGTCAGAGTCATATACCCCGGGTACCTATGGCTCGGGGTTACTTGACGCCCAGCTATGATATATGACTCATCTACGATGACCGGTGGGTCAAGAGAAAGATTTCTACAAGTTTCCGCAAAGCCCAACCTAGAGGGTCTGACGTGTCCAAGGATAGAAGCCACCTCGACCCCCGTGGGTCAGAGCTGCGTAACGACAGGGCTTGGTCGATCGACGGCCAAATGACCAACTTACTTTTTTGACCTGAGAGTCGGGCGACCAACCCGCGACAAGCCCCTGCCGGTACAGAGATTTTTGACATGGTACAGAGGAGGCAGCGAGGTAAAGCAAATAGTAAAGTAACCTCTGTCCCCCTCAACGCTGAACAGGGAATAGATGAAGGACACTGACGATGACAGCCGGCGCAAGAGGACCATCTGGTGCTAGAGAATCGCCAGAGGATTATTCTCGAAGATGCCAATGTCCCCCCCCCACGTGTCAGAGGAAGTCCAGTTCCGTGGGAGACAAGTTTATTTGCGGCCCTGATTGTCAGGAAGCCACCTATTTCATCCCGTCTTGTAACCCCGGTCCGGCCCCTATATAAGGCCCGGTCGAGGACCCATACGATATGATTAAACAGTAGATAGAGTTTGATACACGTCCACATAAGCGCGCTAGGGACTCTGCTCATGCGAGAGCCCTTCCGCCATTGTAAACTACTCGATCATTACACGAGTTCATCGTTTTTGACCCCTGGACGTAGGGTATTACATCGCGTGGTGGCCCAAACCAGGTTACGTTCTTGAGTCCTCCGTGGATTAGGCCATATCGTTAAGGAAGAAGCGCACCGTACCCCTTTCGATCGTATAAATTCGTACTGTGCCGGTGTATGAAACACCGCCAGTTGGCGTGCTAGGAAGAGGTATTTGTGGTGTGCTTCGCTTCGTCACCGATGGCTTCGATCTTCACCGTGGTGGGAGAGTCTTCGGTCTCTCAACTTCGTCTTGGGAGTTTCACGATCGCCTTCACTCTAGATGGCCAGTCGTGGTGCGTCCCCGTCTTCACCGTCGGTCAGCCCTTCTACTTCGGGAGCCTGGACTTCATCGCCAACTCTGATGGCGAGCTCCATCTCCGGGTGTCGCGTGCTAAGCGCATGGCCCGGCGTCGTCGAACCCGCACCGCGCTGGGTCATGATCCGGCGCGTGAGTGCTTCATGCTTCATGGTATGAGTGCTGGGTTACTCCCCTCGGTGCAACGCATGCCGGCAACACTTTGCCGGGACATCGAGAGACTAGCATCGTGGAAAAGGCCCTGCGGCGCAGATCGTCTGCTCAGAAGGCCAACTCCACCCATCAGGAGAGATCAGCATGCAAATCACCGCCTTTGACCGCCGTCAACCTTCAAAACCGAGCCCGCACTGCCTACCAGCAGATTCTCCATGAGTCCTTAACTCCAGTGCATCCCATGGTCGTCGAGACCCACGATCGTCTTCGTGCCTTTCTCAACGCTGTGCTCCAGCAGCAGGGGACCGAGGTACCTCCACCTCCACCGCCACGGTCCGAGGCCATAACAGCCAGCGACCAGGTGGCAGAGTGGAGCAGTCAAATCCTCCACCCGCTTCCATCCGACGGTGCCTCGACCCCAACCGCGATGTTCGTCACACCATTGACGCTCGGCGATAAGCCAGGATCGATTTCCACGCCAAGTCGCACCGGGAACGAACTCTCGAGTACTCCGAGCATCATCACGGGGAACAAACTCCTAGCAGCCACGATCGTTCTTGGAGCCCCAGCCCTGATGGGGTCGAGCCCCAACCCAACAGACACGCCGTCTGACGCACACGGTTTCCCGCTCATTTCTGCTCACCTACCAACATCACCAAGTACGCCGGTGAGTTGGATCCGACCCATTGGCTCCAAGATTATGCCTTGCCTGCCAAACAGGAAGGGCGGATGACCTGTTTGCCATTCAGTACCTGCCATTCTTCTAGGCCAACTTGGCTAGGAGTTGGCTCGAACATCTTTCAGCTGATTGGATCCGCAATTGGTCCAACCTTTGTCGAGTTTTCGTCGGCAACTTCCAAGAGAACTACACGCGTTCGAAGAACTCCTGGGATCTAAAAAATTGCAAGCAGCAGTCTGGCAAATCGCTCCATAACTACATCCAGCATTTTTCGCGCAAGCAAAACGAGCTGCCCGACACGAGCGACGCCGACGTCATCCATGCCTTCACCTGCGGCACAACTTCAAAGGCCCTCGTCTACAAGCTCGGGTGTAAAAACCCTCGAACGGCCCGCGCACTACTCGACATCGCCACCACTTTCACCACCGGGGAGGAGGCTGTCCAAGCTAACTTCGACCGAGGCCAAGACAAGGACAAGGAGAACTAAAGTCTGACCGAAAGTCTGAGCACCGCTCTGACCGGCATTCTGACCGTCGAGACGACTAGGCCTGGGGCAGCTCGAACAGCAAGAAACCCAAGAAGGGCCGACAGTACAACGATGAGGGGTGGGCGTCACCGAGCGGCGCAAGGGTTAGGCCCGAACACGACCACTACTTCGAGAAGCTTCTCGATAAGCCATGTCCGAACCACTCCACTCCGGTCCAGCACCTCTAAAAGGATTGCCGCCTGATGAAGTATTTCCTGAGGGGCCACCTCCGGACCCAAGCACGCCAACCTCAACGTCCCGACCCCTCGGAGAAGTGCGCCAAGGAGAATGCCGACCCTGCCTTCCCCGAGCCTGAGGGCGGCCTTATGATTTTTGGTGGACCGTGGGCTTACGAGCCTCGGTGCCGTCAGAAGCTGATCTCGCGAGAAGTCAACATCGCCGACCCCGCCGTTCCAACCTACCACAAGTGATCGGAGGAGCCCATCACCTTCGACAGATCCGACCACCTCGATCGAGTGCCTCAGCTAGGGTGACTTCCTCTCGTGCTCGACCCCATCGTCAGGAACATGCGCCTCACCAAAGTCTTATTGGATGGCAGCAGCGCCTTGAACATTCTCTACATCGACACCTTCAATGCCATGAAGCTCTCACAATAAGACCTCCGATCGAGCCACGCTTCGTTCCACAGAGTGATCCGAGGGACCGCACCGTTCCTGTGGGTCAAATCGACCTCCCAGTCAATTTCGACGACCGCAACAACTTCAGAACCAGGATGCTCACTTTTGAGGTGGTCAATTTCGTCGGAACATACCATGCCATCCTCGGCCGACCCTGCTAAGCCAAGTTTATGGCCGTCTCCAACTACGTCTACCTCAAACTGAAGATGCCAGGGCCCAAGGCCATCATCACCGTGGCATCACACATCAAGCGGGTGCTTGCTTGTGAACAAGAAAGCTTTGAGCTAGCCCTTTCTCTCTCGACGTCGGCCGAGCTTGAAGAAATCCGCAAGTCCAAAGGGTCGGCTCTGACCCGAACCCTCGACTCCAAGCCATCAACCTCCATGTCCTTCTAACTCGATAGCGACTCTAAGGAGATCATCCTCGACCCGTCCGACCCCGCCAAGAAGGCCAAGGTCAGGACAACGCTCTTTGACAAATAGGAAAGCGCACTCGTCAACTTTCTCATCCAGAATCAGAACGTCTTTGCCTAGGCACCCTGCGACATGCCTTGCATCTCGAATGAGGTCGCCGAGCACTCCCTCAACATCAAGCCTGGATCCTAACCCGTACAACAACAACTTTGACGCTTCGACGATGAGAAGGACATAAGGGAAGAAATTACTAAGCTGCTCGATGCTAAGTTCATTCGTGAGGTCTACCACCCCGAGTGACTAGCCAACCTGTAATGGTCGAGAAAAAGAATGGAAATGGAGGATCTGCGTTGATTATACAAGTCTCAACAAGGCATGTCCTAAGGATCCGTTTTCTTTGCCGCACATATATCAGGTGGTCGATTCCACCGACCCTTCATTTTCTTGATGCGTACTCCAGGTACCATCAAATTTCTATGCGAGGTTCCGACCAGCCAGCCACCTCCTTCATCACCCCATTCGGCTCTTTTTGCTACGTCACGATGCTGTTCGGGCTCAAGAATACCGACGCGACCCATCAGCGCTGCATGCAAAAATGTTTACACGATCAACTGAGTCGAAACCTTGAAGTCTACGTCGATGACATCGTTATCCAGACCCAGAAGACCGACGGCCCTATCGCCGACCTAGAGGAGACCTTCACCAACCTCTGACGGTACCGCGTCAAGCTCAACCTCGAGAAGTGCGTATTCGATGACCCGTCAGGCAAGCTGCTTGGTTCGTCATCTCCGTGCAGGGCATCGAAGCTAATCTCGAGAAGATCGTCGCGATCCTGAATCTCGGCCCCGTCAAGAACGTCAAAGGTGTCCAGAGACTCAATAGATGCCTCGCGGCGCTCAGCCGCTTCATCTCCCGACTCGGTGAGAATGCAATGCCTTTTTACCGACTGTGCACAAGTCCGACCGTACCTGGACCGCCGAGGCCCAAGAAGCCTTCGATCAATTGAAGACCCTACTGTCCACACCGCTGATCCTCGCTTCGCCGACCCTCGGTGAGGTTTTGCTCCTCTGTATCTCTGCAACTTCCAAGGTGGTCAGCACTGTCCTTGTCGTCAAGCGCTTAGAGGAGGGTCAGGCTCTAAAAGTCCAGCAGCCCGTTTACTTCATCAACGAGGTCTTCGTCGACACCAAAACCTGCTACACGCAAGTGGAGAAGCTGATCTACGTCGTCCTCATCACAAAGCGAAAACTATGACATTACTTCGACAGCCACTTCGTCCAGGTGGTCACAAGCTTTCCACTCGAAGAGGTCGTCACCAACAACGATGCGGTCGGACAGATCGCCACATGGGCAATGGAGCTCATAGGCCATGACATCTCTTACGTACCGCATCATGCCATCAAGTCTCAAGTCCTCACTGACTTCATCGCCGAGTAGACCGAGGCCTAAGAGCAGACGACCCTTGCCGACCTCGAGCACTAGACCTAGTTCTTCGACGGCTCCTACATGCTTCGAGGCTCGAGGGCTAGCGTCGTCCTCATCTCTCCAAAAGGCGACAAGTTTCGCTACGTTCTTTAGATTCACTTCCGCGCCTCAAACAACGTTGTCGAGTATGAAGCTCTCCTCCATGGTCTTCTGATGGCAACCCTCGGTGTTCGGCGGCTCTACGTAAAAGGCGACTTCGAGCTCGATGTAAATCAAGTCACGAAAGCCTAAAGCTACCGTGATCCGAAGATGGAAGCTTATTACCAGAAAGTTCGCAAGCTCGAAGACAACTCGATGGGCTCGAGCAACACCATGTTCTACGCCGCGACAATGAAGCAGCTGACTACCTCGTTAAGATGGCGTCGGGTCGGGACCCCATCCCTGATGATGTCTTCCTCGAAGTCCTCACGAAGCCGACCATCAAGATCAAAGAAAATGAGACTGACCCCTCGCCCGACACCACTGTTGGTGAGCCGGCCCCGACCCTTGAGTCGGAGGTTCTGGCCATCATTCCCGACTGGTCCCAAGATATTTTTGCCTTCCTCCAGATGGCACACTACCGACCGACACTAATAAAGCCGACGCATCTCTCGACGAGCTAGAGCCTACACCATCATCAACGACGAGTTAGACAAGCGAAGCACGAGCGGTTTTCTTCAACGTTGCATCCCTTGGGAAGAAGATCGGCACATCCTCTACGACAACCACTCCAGAATTTGCAAGCACCACGCTGCCTCGAGGACCTTGGTGGGAAAAGTTTTCTGCCAGAGATTTTACTGGCCTACAGCAGTTGTCGACGCGGAGCAATTAGTCCGCTCTTGCCGAGGGTGCCAGTACTATGCCAGGCAGACCCACCTGTCGGCTCATGAACTCCAAAGGATCTCGATCACCTGGCTTTTTGTGGTCTGGGGCCTCGACAGCCTCGGGCCTTTCCGAAAAGCGCCCGGGGGTGTCACCCACCTCTTCGTCGCCGTCGACAAGTTCACGAAGTGGATTGAAGCAAAACCGATGCCCTGCATCAGCGCCGACCGAGCGGTCGAATTCTTCTACGACATCATCTGCCGATTCGAGGTCTCGAACTCCATCCTCACCGACAACGGAGCACAGTTCACCAGTCTGCTGTTCCATGAATTCTGTGAGGAGTACCACTCTGGCTCGACTTCTTATCCGTGGCCCACCTGAGGACCAATGGTCAGGTTGAACGTGCTAATGGCATGGTGCTCCAGGGGCTTAAACCTCGACTCTACGACTACGTCAAAAATGCAGCCGGTCGGTGGGCCCAAGAATTTCCTTCTGTGCTTTGTGACTTACAAACAACCTCCAACCAGACAATAAGTTTTGCCCCGTTCTTCGTGGCATTCGGCGCCGAGGCTGTTTTGCCGACCAACAACGACTACAATTCCTCGTGAGTCCAGGCCTACAACGAAGAGGCATCAGAGGCAGCGCGGTAAGACGCCCTGAACTAACTCGATGAAGCACGCGACGTCGCCATCCTACGGTCGGCTAAGTAGCAGTAGAGTCTTCGTTGGCTACACGCGCGGCAGATCAAGGGTCGTGCGTTAAATGTCGGCGACCTAGTCTTGAAGAGAGTCCAAACTAAGTCCAGGAAGCACAAGTTGTCACCCCCCTAGGAAGGGCCCTTTGTAATTAAGCAAGTTCTAAAGTTCAGTGCCTACAAGTTGGCGACCGAGAGCGGCGAAGAGCTCGCAAGTGCCTGGAACATTGAAAACTTGCGTTGTTTCTATGCATAATAAAAGCAGATAAGTTTCATGAGCATATCTTGTCTCTTTTTTGTTCTGGCCGGCGGCGCGGCTGAAAGGCCAACCCCTCGCCGCCCGGGGCTATTTGAGTGTCCCCTGCGACATGTTCGCCGACCCCTGCGATGAGCTCGCCTGGTCCCGCGGTACAGGCCCCGAAACCTCTCGCTCGACGGTCGTTCCGTGCAAATTTTGAAGTTAAATCCCGACCCGCGCTAGAACAACTCCGAAAGTTCCCCCGGGTCAGCGCGATTTAACTGAGAGCAGCGTAGCGGTCCGACCCCATCGTTTCCATTTTAGGCTTCGTGCCTCTCGTTTTCGCTCTGGCTCCGTGCTTAGTTTTCGCTTAAGACTCCAGCCAGGTCCGCGCAAGTTTCGAATTTAAATCTCGACCCGCGCTGGCATGAACTCCGAAAGTTCCCCCGGGTCGGCGTGATTTGACTAAGAACATCGTAGCGTTCTGATCCCGTCGTTCTCGTTCTTAGGCTCCGTGACTTTAAGTTTCATTTTAAGGTTCTGGCCTCATTTCTTGGGCGGCTCTGCTTCACGACACGCGTCAAGCGCGCAGGTGACCCTCGGGCGTGCGAAGTAAATGCTAAGTACTATCGTTTGAGTCTTTCCTCGCGGCTAACGATTGATGACTTGGCTCGGTGACGCTTTACGGCTGCATTGAGTCCGACGGGCTATACCCGACCTGGTCGCTCGGTCAAACGTCCAACGGATGACAAAAATGCAAAGTTGCAAAGAAAGTTGCACGGCACGAGCAAGGGTCGGAACAAAATTCATTACTACTAATATCTTACAAAAGATGTCCAGGTACATCACAAAATCATTACAGGAAAAGTTAAAAAAGACCTAAATCTACGGATTCTGGGGCGGCGACAGAGGATCCTGGGGTTGGGTCGGCATCGAGCCGAACCTATCCCGCACGAAGTTTGCTGACTTGAATACAGCGCAGAGGTCTGCCGCCTGGGGCCGCACATCCTCCGTCAAGCGCGTGATCTTCACGTTCTGGGTGTCGGCAGCGAAGCCCTCGGAGACACGCGTGAGATTGATCCCCAGATAATGCGACGCTGCCTGCGCCAAGGCCAGCGTCGCCCCGTCTTGCAGAGCATTGGTCTGCGCAGCGGCGATCAGCCCGGGCTCGTACGTCAACACGTACTCAGCATAGTCCGTCCAGACATTGACCTTGCGTACCCCAACCAAGACAGCCCGGAGCAGGCGGCGCATGGCCGCCATCAGGTTCTGGAGGTTGCGAGTCACAGCTGCAAAGTGAAAACAAAGATGAACGGCCGACCCCACATCGACACTTCAACAGACATAATCTAGAAAGGCACAAACCGTCACGTTCCTCCATAGCAACGCTGGTGGCGGTATTCGCATCCTCCACCTCCTGCCGTGCGCGTGCCACGTCCTTATCGAAGGCCAGGCGTAGGTCCTTCAGCTCTGCGTTGAGCTTCGTGACTTCGTCTTCCGCGACCACGAGCTTCGCCTCGGCGGCGGTCCGCTGCTCTGCCGCCTTCTTCGCCTCCGCCTCCGCTCGCACAGCCCGTTGCTTGAATTCTAGACAAGGCGATCGACTTCAGGTCCTAGCTCCTATGGTGAAAAGGGGTCAGGAGCAAAGGTCGCGAGAACGACACTTACGGACAGCAGCAAACTGCACAGTGGCAAGGTCGGAGGAGAGTATCTTCTTCTCCTCCCGAGCCACCTGGGCTTCTGCTCGAGCAGCCTGGGCCTCCTCTCGTGCCGCCAAGGCCTCGTCCCGAGCGGCCTTGGCCTCCTCCCGCACGGCCTTGACCTCGCGGTGGAGTCGGTGGGCGTTCTTTGACGACGCCTCTCGGCCGGCCTGGGCCAGATGCAGCGCCACGCGGAGAGACTCCACCACAGCCCCCAGCCCGAAGTCGCTCAGGGGCTGACTCAGCGTTTGGAGCAGAACCCTCTGTGAGAACACACCTTAGTAACGCAAACAAAAATGTTAGTACCTGTGAAATCTCAAGTTATTATAACTTACTCACGATTCGAGCACAGCTGGGTCGTCGAAGACGTCGCGACCCTCAGCCAGCCTATCGAGTGATTTGCTAAAGCTCAGGCCGACCTTGTGAATGATGTCCTGAACATCCCCCGTCCGGGTGTCGTGCTGATACGTGGCTCGCGCCACCGCCTCACCTAATGGGGGACCCGGCACAACCCACTCCTCCGAGGCTGAAGCCCCGGAGCCACCAACATGGGCCGCAGCCACAACAGTCATCGCCGCAACGGCCGTCTCCGCCGCTTCCTCGCCGACCACCACTGTCGGCCCTGTGGGCATGGCAGCCGGAGACGACACTTGGCCGCCTCCACTGCCCGCCATCGCCGGCTCTGCACAAAGGACAACCGAGGAGGGTGCTGGATCGCCTCCCTCGACTGCCATCTCGTCGCCCCCTCGGCACGTGTGACCGAGAGGGACAGGATCACCACTTCTTCCGCAGCCTCTCCCCGACACACGCCGTCTTGCCCAAGGGGGAGGCTGCGGGTCTTCCGCAACCGCAATCACACCCTGACCCTAGGCAGGGGCCAGGGGAGGCTGCGCAACTCCTTCAACCACCGGCGCGCCGGCCGGTGGGTCTTGCTGTTGAGGACTCAGAACGGCGGGCCAATTGGAACACCCGTCGCCGCCGTGGGGTCCGAACCCTCTTTGCTGACTTGCGGCGCGCCACCCACCGCGGCAGCAGGGGCAACAGTCGCCCTATGAGAAACAAACGAGATAAGTTCACTACTTAGCTAACGTTCACTTCGACTAAAAGATAACGCAAGTGCAGGCACTTAAACTTTCGACCGGCGGATCAGGATGGCATCGGTCATCACCGGCGACGGTTGCCAGCCCCTGAGGCACGAGTAGTCGCTGCCGCCGCCACCCGCACGGACAGCAGAACCGGGTAGACAACCGGGTCGGCCACGGGGATGACGCTCGACCCGCCGAGCCAGATCCTCTTCAGGGGGGTCGAAGGGACCGGATCGGACACAGTGTCTGACCCAAAGTCCCAGACATCGTCTGACCCCTCTGACGACGACATTTGAACTAGACCGCCCGCCGCTTGCACGGCCATGGCGGTCACCTCCGCCCGCGTCGGCTGAGCGGCCAGGCCAAAGACCTGCGCGACCAGGCCTCCTGGCTTCGGCCGACCGGAGGATTTCTTGTACGATCTCTCCTTGAAGCCACTCGAGCCGGCACCCCTGGCAGGCTGGGAAGCTGCAGCTGTCGCCGATGACCTCGACCCTCGGGTCGGGGCCGGCGCTGCACAGGTGGTTGTCGAAGACCGACCCGCTGCCAGAGACGTCAGCACCGGAGGAGAGGGGCGCTCGCCGGCACCACCCCTGGAACGCGCGAGGAGGACGCGCTCGCCAGAATTGACACGGACAACAAGATGAACTGACAGCGGCAATCGTCAAGCTACAAGTAACAAAGAAGGAAATCAGATTACCCAACGCGCGGACATCGGCCCCGGCCCTCTCGTGAGGTCTGCCTCCTCGTATCCTTCGAACATACGAGCGACGCGACTCGCGATGTCGTCGCCCGTCAGATCCTTCACGACCACCAGGCGTGTGTCGTCCTGAGCGTCGGTGTACTCGTGCATCTGCCACTTGCGTCGTGGGAGCGGGAGCACACGACAACGCACGAAGACAACGACCACCTTGACGGCCGACAGCCCAGCATCTCGCAGCTGCCTGATCCGATCGAGGTATGGGGCTAGCACCTGCACTTACTCATCCAACGGCAAGGAAGTCCACGAGTTGACGATCATGGCGGTCTCATTGCGGAACGTCGGGAACTGGGAGGCGAGATTGGTGGCGTAAAACCACTCATCGTCCCAGCCCTTCAGTGACTTCTTTAGGGGCATGTCGAGGTACTCGCTTGACCGCGTCCTCCGGAGCACAGGCTATTGCACGCACCGCCCAGCCGCGTCACGTTGAAGCAGTACCTCCACAAGTTGTCATGTGGAGGGATCCTGAGAAAGGCCTCGCAAAGTGTGATAAAGAGCGTGATGTGGAGCACCCCGTTTAGGTTGAGGTGGTGGAGGCCAACCTGATAGTAGGTGAGGAGCTCGCGGACGAATCTGCAGCACGAAAGCCCGAGCCCATGGTCGTGGAAGGAGTGGAAGGAGACGATCTGATTCGGCGCGGGGGCGGACATGGTGGACGCCTTCCACTCGGTGGCCATGGTTGCTGCTACGATGACGACGACGAGCGACGAGGCGAAGGGGAATGTAACGAAAAGCAAAGAGCGCAGAGGAAGCAAGAGCGAGAGGAAGACGAAGGCGAAAGCAATGGCAGGAGTGGGTTTCGAAATCCCCTCCGGCCACCTTTATAACCAAGGGAGGCAGACGGTTCTGTCCCCGTTGTTCTCGGGACACGACCCGACGAAGCGACGAGGAGTTACTCCCACGTCATGATGGGCACCCGAACCGTCGGGCACCTACGATCTCCGCACCACACCCACCGACAGGTGGGCCCAGCGCAAAACCCTCATCGCGTCCACCGATCAAAGTGACGTAAGCCCGCCGATACGCGCCTGCCAGGCATAGTAATTGCTCAGACGGCGCTAGACGGATGGGATGCACAGACCGCGGTGCAGGGCAGTGGTTCAATTTTTCAAAGCCACTCATCGCATTCCACGTGGCCACGTTGAAGACCTGAACCCAAGCACCGGGGCGATTGGGGGACCGGCCGCCAAACCGTCCACCCGCGATTTTTGAAACCAGCAAACTCTCGTTGCCTCCGCCGGTCAAAGTGACATCAACCCAACTGCGCATGCCTCCCAGGCGTAGTAATTGCCTAGCTGGCGCCAGACGGACAAGACGTGCAAGCACGAATCGCTACGTGGGGTGACAGTTCAAATTTCAAAAACCAGAAACCGTCCTCCACGTGGACGTTATGGGACTCGAACCCGTACATTAGGGCAGTCGTGGGTCAGCTGCCGAGCAGTTCGGTCCGACCCCTGCCCTCGAGCGCTGATCACAGAGTACGGCCAATCCGCCTGGCCCCGATCCTAAGCGCAAGTGCTGATCACGAACATACGACTAATCCGACCGGTCCGTTCTAGGCACTCCACACAAACATGGCTACGAATAAAGCCGGTCCTGACCTCCAACGATCAAGGAATTCAAGTCCTGCCTGATCGACCCAAATCGTTCAGGAGCAAAGGGAATTCGAATCAAAATTTCTAATTAGACCCCCCGATTGACCCTACACATCACCCAGGGGCTCGGGGGCTACGCCCAACGAGCACGCTGCACGCACCTGTAGGATCGATTACAACACTTCAACGCGTTAGAACCCCCAATCGACCCTATAGATCGCCAGGGGGCTCGGGGGCTACAGCCTACGGGCGCACTTGCACGCGCTCGCAGGATCAACTTCGAAGAACAACGACGAATCAAACCCCTCGATCGACCCTACGGATCGCCCAAGGCTCAAGAGCTGTGCCCTACGGGCGTGCTAGCGCGCCCCCGTAGGAACGACATGAAGGACCAATGACGAAACAACTACAACAACGCATCAGACCCCCCAGCCGGCCCTCCGGTTCGCCCGAGGGCTCAGGGGGCTACGCCCTACGGGCGCGCTCGCACGCCCCCGTAGGACCGATCATCGAAGATTGACTACAACGATCGTTATGAATCAGCCCCGCACCGCCTCAATAGGATTGAAAATGGCACAAGGCTCGGGGGCTACTGTCAGGGTCATATACCCCGGGTACCTATGGCCCGGGGTTACTTGACGGCCCAGCTACGGTATATGGCCCATCTACGCGATCGGCCCATGTTCCTCGTGGGCCAAAAGAAAGATTCTCGCAAGTTTTCGCTAAGCCCAACCCAGAGGGTCAGGCGCGTCCAAGGACAAAAGCCACCCCGACCCCTATGGGTCGGGGGCTGCGTAACGATAAGGCTTGGCCGACCTACAACCAAGTGACCGATTTACTTTTTTGACCTCAGGGTCGAGCGACCAATCCGTGACAGGCCCCTGCCGGTACAGAGATTCTTGACACTGTACAGAGGTGGCAAGAAGGTAAAGCAAATGGTAAAGCAACCTTCGTCCCCATCGACGCCGAACAGAGGAAAGACAAAGGACACTGATAACGATAGCTGGCTTCAGAGAACCGTCAGGCACCAGGGAATCGTCAGAGGATTATTCTCGAAGATGCCAGAGGCCCCACCCGTCAGAGGAAGTCCAGTTCCGTGGGAGCCTATTTGTGCCCCCATTTGTCAGGGAGCCGCCCGTTTCACCCCATCTTGAAACCCCGATCTGGCCCCTATTTAAGGGCCCGTCAGAGACCCCTGTATGATAAGATTAAGCAGTGGATAGAGTTCGATACACGTCCACATAGGCGTGCTAGGAACTCTGCTTCTGCGAGAGCCGTTCTGCCACTGTAAACTACTTGATCATACACGAGTTCATCATTTTTGCCCCCTGGACGTAGGGTATTATACCTTATGGTGGCCCGAACCAGGTTACGTTCTTGAGTCCTTCGTGGATTAGGCCATATCGATAAGGAAGAAGTGCACCGTACCCCGCTCCAATCGTATAAATTCGTACTGTGCCAGTGTACGAAACACCGACAAAACCCACAGCAGGTCTGTTAGAGTTCACCGGCGCCTCTCCGGTGACAATGAACTGAACGCACACGAACTAGAACACGAGACAGAGAGTGATTTTGTGCTGCGGGGAGCGGCAGCATTTTTTATTGTTTGTTAGCTAATAAAATGGAACGAAAACTTAACTGGTAGAATGGCAGTGGCCGGGTACTTAACCTGCCATGTGCGGCACGCGCCCACGCTCGGACGTGCCCCACTACGCGAGGATGCGCAGCTAGATTATCGTCAACAAGCTCCTCCGTTCAAATCGACCGTACAACCACCCAAATCCACTATCGTTGCATGGTAGGGTTTTGGCTACTCAAGGAGTCGGCTCTAGCTTCTTTGAAAAAGGAGCTTTTATAGCTTTGGCTCTGGCTCCTTAAAAAATGTTTGGCAAATCAAATTTTTCTGCATGATCTCCTATTTTATAGAATTAGGTAACATAGAAAAATGCCACGTGGACGAGAGAGTCAAGGAGAAACTACCTTTTTGTGTCTTCTCGCTTCAGCTCTGGTTCTTCCCTAAAAGATGGAAAAAATAGCTCCTCCTAAAACCATTTGGTATAATTTCAATTGAAACCGATCGAGAAGCCGGTGAAAAAGCCCTACCAAACAGGCCCTTAGTTATCTTGGTGTTAGTGCTTAGCTTTGGAAATGTGCATAAATCTGTGGAAATTTTACTTTGTGGACGATTCAAGTAAAATAACTAAGAAAATAATTCCCTCAAGGTCCTGCTACTAATGATAGAAGCTCCTGTGATTTGGCTTCAAACAAGGAAGATGGAGTCCTAATAGATTGACTTATTGAGAATGCTTTCCTGTAGCCTACTGCAATTATAAACAAAAAAAAAAATTAGGTGCGCCAACGGACTGACATTAGATTAAAGCTTCATTTTGAACGGTGGAAAAAGTTCTTGTTTCCTATGTGTTCCTGTGAAATTGAACTATTTCATGTGAAATTCATGTGTTCTAAAGGTGCCTAAAAACATTATGTTCACGTGATAGACCCCATTGTGTTGGATCCAGAAAGAAACACGGTCCAATTAGAATTTGCCACCTAGTAGAAGTACCCATGGGATAATAGAGAAGCTGCATCTCCATTCGGAACAGGAAAGCTGTCAAAGGTCTCCTCAGATATTATCACACTAAATGTTCTTGAGGTTGTGCTTCCTAAATTGTATTTACTCGGAACTCAGGACCTCTTGATCTTATAAATGTGAAATTGTGTACTCTAAGATCACTCAAGAAATTATAGTTGCAATTACAGTCACTTTAGTATATTTTCACAGTTTAATCGAGCTAGCTACCATGTTCCAGCACTTGGCGCTGCCCCTTGTCACATCTGTGAACAACATCAAATTCGTTGCTCAGCTATATCCCACAATATGTTGGGATATGTCCATCCCTTGCTCCCTGCTTGGTGGCATACACCGGCTGTAGACGAGCATTACCCTTTGATAAATGGGTATATTTATTATTAAATATAATAATTTTTGTAATTAGCTGTTAAAAAATCATACTTCTTATTAGTCATCAAACTAAACCTTTTTGTTATTAATGTCACCACCTATTTTTTTAAATTTGTCAATGTTGTAACAGATGTGGTGTGGCTCTCAAAGAAAATAAAAAAGTATGTGATGTTAGTTTTTTATAATAAAAAGGATAATTAAAAAATTGTATTTGTTTTACTTTTAGTTGTTATGTTGTATAAATTTTTTTTCTCATCATATAAACTTTGACTCAAGTTAAAAAGCTGATTGTATGTTTGGCCCTAGTTTATAGGCTTTGCGCATTTGAAGATCAGAAAAAAAGACAGAACTACCCTTGCTATTGAAATTTTAAAAAATAGAATATATTTGAAATGTTGTCAAAACATTCAAATTTTTTTACGTAAATTACATTCAAAATACACTTAATTATTGCT
>BCLH01000846.1:98486-117724 GCA_001602315.1 Zoysia pacifica
CCCCCCCCCCTCCCAGCCACGAGTTGGCACCACCGCCAGTGCACCAACCTCCACTTCATCACCGTGGGACCCGACGGGGGCTCGAAACCCATCGGGTCAGGTGCGGGTTTCAAATTTCAACCGCAGGTGCGAGTTCAGGTCTGAGTCTGTACTTGTGGAATTTTGTCTATCGGGCGGTTTTTTGCTACACCCGACCCATTGTCATCCCTAGTTTTCTTGTTAGTAATAGAAACCATTTACCATTTTTTATATACATGTCACTGCACTCAAATTTTTCTCTGGATTGGATATTTCATGTTTAACGTTTATTGATTAATTAGGGTGCACTGCCCTATGACGCCTGAGCATTTGTAAATATGATGTTTTATCATATGTGAATTATATTTCTGAGTCCCTTATGAAACAAACTTTTATATTGCATAACTTTTCATACTAGAAATTATACACTTTTTTATATATTCTTAGTGAAAGCTAAAAAAATTTAACTTTGCCAAAATCTAGAAATGCTTATATTTTGGAATGGAGGTATTACTCTGCAACATCCCGCAAGTAATGTGATTCTCATGCAGAAAGGCTGGCTATACTAAGCACTTGTATGCCATGCGTTGGCAATGTTCCGCAAAGCATAAGAACTAGTTCACGAGTAGAAACACAAGCATAGGAAAACTTATTTCCAAGAATACCATGTACTGGGACATACGGTTAGAGATATTGAGTCATGACACATCTTTATGTAGATACTACGCTAACCTGAAGATTATGCATTTATAAACAGATATATTTGCACAAAAACGCGGTGGGGGGGTTAATTATATATATGACTAATACTATTGTTAAAACGATAGGAACGAAATGGCATCCTAATGTCATTCGAACACCCTACGGAAGACATTTGCAAATCTGACAGGCAAGAAACTAAGGAGGTGTTTGGTATGGACGCCGGTAACGTAAATGATAATGTAAACAAATTGCAGTGGTTTTGACACTAGAATGGATGATTACGTGATTGCTTGGTTGGACATAGTAATGCTATTTGATACCAATACATTGTTTGGTTTGCTGCCAGAATCAGACGAAATCCTCTCTTTATCTAGAGCTAAAACCAAAACAATGAACAAATCAGTATACCACAGTTCAGTCTTATCAACCGATATTAGCCACCGATTGTGGGTCGGTAAAAGTGAACAACCAACTATTGGTCGCTAAATGTATATATAACAATGTACCATTGGTCGCTAATTCCCAGAACATTTAGTGATTGATCATCGGTTGGTAAAGCTCGTCACTGTCGTCGGACAGTCGGTCAGATCAAAAACATTCTGAACGAAGGGCGCCACTTCTAAAATTCCATATCTCTACCCACCACCTCTCACCACGCCAAATCCTAACATTCCTTTCCTCTTTCTCCCTCACTGTATCGCGCGCTGCCCTATGAAAAAAATAACGGGCTAAGCCATTTAGTGGATCATACCTCAAAAAGCTAATAGCAGGAGCTATAGCGGAATATATATAGCGGGCTATAGCGGCTAATTTGTACTACAAACAAATAGCGGGATTGTCAAAAAACAGCTATAGTGAGCTATAGCGAAAGCTATAGCTGGCTATTTGTTTCCTGGGCGCCGCCCCTGCCCCAAATCTCCGTTAGCTCCCGCTTTCCGAGCCAGTCGCCGCCGCCAACCGACGCTCACCGGCTCCCACCCCTAGTGTTGGCAAATGGGCCACCTGGCATGGCCCGGCCCAAGCACGAATAGGCATGGCCCGTTATATTTCGGGCCAAGCCTACCACATCGTGCTTAACGGCCCGAAATATAACATCGTGCATATTTTCCATTTCTGCAGAATATTAAGAGCATCAGGCCGATTACTAGAAGTTCAAGAGCATATTTCTGAAATGGAAAAATGGTAAGGGTACAGTTTCAATTAACCCTTAACAAAATGTTTTCCTTGTTGCTTTTCTTTCGTGATATGGTCAGATGCTATTTATTCATCAGTTTTGCAATGTTGTTCACTTGGAAAGGGCATGAGGTATTTTCTAATAATATTTTTTTTAATTTTTGGTGTGGCTGTACTGATTTTAAATTTGGGTGGACATGTAGCTTAGCGACATCTGCAGCTTACATGGAACAAGACAAGCAGTAACTACTGGACAGCACATGAACCAGACAAGTATCTTGAGTGAATTCATTTTATTTTTTTTAGCATTGTACAGTTCAAATTCTTTAACTAAAAGCTAGAGGCAGGCATTGTAAATTTATCACTTGTGTTGTAAACAATGTTATTATTTGGTAGTAATTTGAATTTATTTTAATTGTTGAGTAAATGATTATATTTCTGAAATGCATTATTGTATTTTACTTCCCTGTAGGATGAACAATTAATGATTTTTATCGTTTAATATAATAATAAGAATTAATATTACATATTATTTTTCATTTAAATCAGTTGAGATGATGGCGACAGTAATTGTACTAAATAGCGTTCAACTATCAGTCGGTAATTTTTTAGCTTTACCGACTCGGTAAAAAGATGTCTGTAGTCGATGAAGCCGCTTTTAACGACTGATGGTACGTTGCTAGTAGTAAACCGTGGTGCAGTGAATATGATAAAAAGCGCCTCTGCCAGGGTCTGGCTGACCTGAGCCAAATAGCTAGTTCCCCTCTCTGACGGAGCCAATTGCAGCGGGCACCTTTAGTTGTTTTTGCGGCCGCTCCTCTGCCGTCGACGACGGTTGGTTCCAAACGAAGCCTTAGCTGGATTCGAAGCTCTCATTGGCAGGTTGCGTGCAAGCAACAGTAGCAAGTACAGGACACCAGGGTGGAGAGCCGGAGGGAGGAGGTGCTGAAGAGGAGCTAGGACATGATGGCGATGGCAGCAGCGGACCAGGTGAGGAGCTCAGCGCCGAGGGAGCTAAAGGGAGAGAAGGTAATGGCGGGGTGGGCGCCGTGTCTTGTCGCCATCGCGTTGGATGCCGTACGCAGATGGGTGTCGCGCCGCGCTGAGTCGTTCGAGAAGCTTGACAAAAATAGACCGGAGAGGTCGGGAGCGGGCGCTGGAGCAGAGTGGTCGAGTGCTGGGGTGGGTCGGGGGCGGCCACAGGGGCGGCGCAGCCTTGAGCGACGCAGGACCAGGAGCCGGGGCGGGTCATGTCCACGCAGCAGGTTGATCTAACCTTTTTTATCGAATCGGACCGGTTTGAGTGAAAACCATGAAAACCATTGGATTTTCATTATTTTCAAAACCCTGCCGTGCAGTCGTGGGCTCGTGGAGTCGCGTGGCTGGAACTCAAGCGGCCGATGGGGATTGGAATCGATAGCGCTGGGTTGAGGGCGTTAACGAGGATGTACAACGCCGTATCTGATTACAGCATCATTCGATTACAGAGGGACAGAAACAAACACTATATAACGTAATCAATTAACAATTGTAATTACATTATGTTACATTAGATTAAACCAAACAGCATCTAAGTGTTACTCCCTCGTTCCAGAAAAAGAGTCGTTTTAGACTCGGATCCGAAAACCAACGCAATCGACATTTTACGCTGCTACCCCTGTCCTCTTCCTTCGTCTCGTTGCTGGCTCAAATCCATGGCGAAGCCACTCCTCATGTCTGGCCGCACCATCTCATCACTGAAGAGGGAGCTCGCCGGGGGCGCAGGACAGCGAGCCACCGCGCCATTCTTGATCAGCGTCGGCGGGCGCGTCTCAGCACGAGCTCAAAGGCAAAGGGAGGAGGAGGCAGAGCTAGAGCAGGCCACTGACACCGCGGAGATCTTGTCCAAAGGAAGGAGAGGGGTGGAGCTCGCTAGGAGAGGGAGGGAGCGGGGACAAAGCTTGTCGGAAGGGAGGGAGTCGGGCGGAGCTCGTCCGAAGGAGAGGGGCGGACCTCGCCAAGGAGAGGACGAGCTTGTCGGAGGGAGGGAGTCGGGGAGGAGGCCGCGGAGCTCTCCTGAAGTAGAGAGGCGGAGCTCACCTGAAGGGGGAGCGGGGACGGAGCTCGCCGGAAGGGGGAGCGGGGATGGAGCTCATCGGACTAGGGGAGGGAGTCGGACGAAAGCCGTGGAGCTCGCCAGGTGGGAGGGGGAGTGAAGCAGTCGAGCTTCTCTCTGGACTAGCGGAACAGGCTTCAAAGTGGTTGGGAGTGGAGCTGTGCTAAAACTACATATAGAATGGAACAAATTTTAAACTCCTCCGCGACACATAGAATGGGACGGAGGGATTACTGTCTCCAAGACAGGCATTTCTTCTCTATCTGTACTTTGTAAAAAAACACAGTTTTTCTTTTCTATGTGCACCTAGCAAGCAAAACATCGCAACAAATATAAGTTAGACTATGTGCAAAAAAAAATGTATAATAACCATTGTTAATTAACAAAATACAATTACTGGCAACAAGTATATAGTAAAATCCCAAAAAAAATGTTAGAAACAAAATAAATTCATTTTAGGTTAATATTAATATTAATGATGAAGAATAAAAAACTTTAAATTTTAATTTTAATATATTATTTTTTAAATTATTTTTTTAAACTATAACATTAGCACAGTTATCAGGGCTATTCCATAAAAGTGCTAAGTGTCATGCATCACAGATTGAAGACAAATTTTTAGTACTTGTAAAACCGTTGATCAATGACATACAATTCCAACCCTCTCCCCCCACCCCCCACCCCCCCAAAAAAAAATACAATGGTCACCTTCGTTTCAGAGTTTTTGTTAGAGTTTTGCTGCTGGGCAACACAGCCACAGCGGTTCGTTTGTGTTGCTCATATCAGTGCACCCGTTTAACACCTGCTTCAGCTGCATTGGTTCCAGGTAAAATGCTGTGTACGGCGGCTGCTCCCAGCGGCAGCAACAGCCATAAAAATCTGTACCGAACAGGCCCAATATTGCAAACAGCTTGAACCAACATATATGTTAGTTATATTATAGCAACAGAAGTAACAGAATTACTTGTCATTCACAGAATAAAGCAGGCCAATATACATGCTGCAAAAACTGTTTTACAACAATGAAAGACTATTAAATTTAGCACAAGTACGTAATTGTAGGAAAAATTGCATTCTTGTAATTTCTGTCATTTGTTCATATGATAGAAACTATTACTCATTGATTGGTAACCCAGATATCATAAAGTGGAAAATATCTTAAAATGATAATCTCTCCATCCCAAATTATAAATCATTATGTACTCCTAAACTTTTTCTAAATTATAAATCATTCTCACTTCGCAATACGTTTTCTCCTTTCCCAATGCTACATCTATATCTCCTCATAGTTTTCACCTCATAGTTCAGTACATCCCACCTTTTTTACTCAACTTATTTTTCGTACCCAGTCCCAATACAACATATAACATATAAATTGAGACAGAGAGAGTAGGTTAGATGCTAATGCTCCTTGGCAACCCTTTTTTGATCTACAGATGACCCGCCACCTGTGCCTTTGCGCTTCCTTGAGCGATTCACAACTTTTGCGGATAGACTCACACACGGATCAACTCCTGCTACAGCGTTGTGTTCTATAACGGTCATTGATGAGGAAGATTGATCTTGTCCACCTGCAGAGGTTAAGTAACCTGTAACACCCATGTCGTGACTTAAATTAAAGTAACAAGAGGTATTAAGCGCATGCAGGAGATGTACCATATCCTGTGTATGCAGCAGGCTGCGTAAACTTTATAGGAGTAAGGCTTACAGCTCTTGTATCTTTTCTGTTTCGAGAAGATTTGATAGTCGTGATAAGCTTTTCCTTCGATCTAACTATTCCCATCATACATGTGTCACCTGTAGCTGCAGTACCATAGTGAATTATTAGTTGTAGACCTAAACATCAATTATTATTTTAACAGAAATGTCCATTACACTTCCTTTCTAATCAGGACCTAGGCAACATGAGTTACCTAAAATTGACTTGACTGCAGCACGAGCTGCTTTCTGCTCTGCATCCTTCTTGCTGGTTGCAGCTTCACCAGTATAGGTACTCCCATCAAACACCACAGATGCAACAAACAGGGTCATCGGCATTTGTTGAGGAACTATAGAGTAAGAGGGCCAAGTGGCTTTCATCTTGACAGCATATTCAAGAAGAAAAGCTTTACAAAACACCACATCCTGTTGAATTATATGTTCAAAGATAAGAAATTGATTCACAATGTTAGTAACAGGGTTGTACATAAATAAGTAATACTAAAACGGCAATGATATTAGAGCACCTGCATCTTGAAATAGGGAACATACATAATGAAACAATCGAATGCCGGTGGCGGTGCGCTGCTATGAATTTTTAAAACCAATTCATATCTAAAATATTTGAGACTATAAAGTCGTCTCTATTGTTAGGTAATTGAAGACAAATTGATTTTCTTACATATCAGTTACAGTCCCTCTCTAAACCACAGGTCCAGGTTCCATGTCGGATTTTAACATTTTCGCTTGTTAGATTATTTTATCAACATATACATCATGATATGTCCACCAATATAATCTTGTGCACCTAATATTTTCTTGTTTTGCTGTTGCCCTGAGGCAAGGGCAACATTGATAATAGTTTTTGTTTTCCACATGTGTTATATCCGGGTTGCCACGTATAATTATACATTTACACCAAAAATGCTCATATTTTTATATTAGCAATGTTTTTATAACAAACTATGTAATCTATATCAGTCAAGTGGATCTCAAGAGGCACAGAAATAGGATTATTCTAGTGAAGGTGGTTATTGGAGATTTAGTTCTGAACGTAATTAGTGCTTATGCCCCTCAAATAGGTCTGAATGAGAGTGTCAAAAAGCAATTCTGGGAGGATTTAAATGCGGTGGTCAGCAGTGTGCCTATCGCTGAGAAGCTCTTTATAGGAGAAAACCTAAATAGGCACATTAGCTTTTCTAGCGTAGGCTTTGAGAGGGTGCAAGGTGGTTTTGGGTACGGGAGTAGGAATCAAGAAGAGGAGGAGGTTTTGGACTTTGCCTTGACCTACGATTTGTTTGTTGCGATCTCCTGTTTTAGAAAGAGAGCCTCTCATTTACTAACCTTTCAGAGTGGTCCTCGCTAGCCAGATTGATTTTATCTTAATAAGAAAGAAAGACATGCTTGCAAGAAGAAAAGATAGACATGCTTGCTTAGACTGTAAGGTGATACCAGGACAATGTGTGGTACCTCAGCATAGGCTTTTGGTTGCGAACTTTCGCTTTCAGTTGCGCTCTCTACGGATGAAACAAATCAAAGTGAAAAGAACAAAATAGTAGAAGCTTAAGGAAGATACAGTGCATACTTTCAAGAAAAGAGTTATCAAGGAGACTCCTTGATAGGCAGAAGATGATGTAAATGTTATGTGGTTGAAGATAGCCATTTGTATTAAAAAAATAACCTCAGAGGAGCTTGGTGTAAATGTTATGTGGTTGAACGAGAATGTCCAGAAGGCTATCAAAGAGAAGAAAGAGTGATTTAAGCGGATACATCTTGATAGGAGCGCGATCAACATAGAGCAATATAAAATAGCAAAAAAGACCGCAAAGCGAGCAGGGAGTGAGGCAAGAGGTCGGATGTTTGATGCCTTGTACCAATGACTAGACACGAAAGAAGGGGAAAAAATATCTATAAGATAGCCAAAAGGGAGAGAGGAAAACTAAGGACCTCACCCAAGTTAAATGCATTAAAGATAAAGCAGAGCGTCTGTTAGTAAATAATAAAGAGATTAAAGATAAATGGAGGGAGTACTTCGCTAAACTCTTGAACGAAGATAGTGAGAAGGATTCAAGAATCCGAGTTAAAGAAGACTTTGAAAAGGATGAAAGGAGGTAAGGCGTTGGGTCCGGATGGGATTCCCATTGAAGTGTGAAGATATTTTGGAGATGTAGCAATAGTTTGGCTCACCAAGTTGTTCAATCTCATCTTCCGATCAAACAAGATGCCTAACAAGTAGAGGCGGAGTATTTTAGTACCGATCTTTAACAACAAGGAAGATGTGCAAAGTTGTACTAACTATCGAGAAATCAAGTTAATGAGCCACACCATGAAGCTATGGGAGAGGGTTATTGAGCACCGTCCGCGAGGATCAACGAGAGTCACCAAAAACAATTTGGTTTCATGCCCGAGAGATCCACTATGGAGGCAATTTTTTTAATAAAGCAACTGATGGAGAGATACAGAGAACAGAAGAAAGATCTGCATATGGTCTTCATTGACCTAGAGAAGACTTATGATAAAGTGCCTAGAAACATTATATGGTGGGCACTGAAAGACACAGTCTCAACAAAGTACATTAACCTCATTAAAGATATATACAAAGATGTGGAACAAGTGACGGAGACACCAATGAATTTTCAATTAATATAGGACTGCACTAAAGGTTGACTCTGAGCCCTTATCTTTTTTACTTTGGTGATGAATGAGATCACACCGACTTACATGGAGACATTCTTTGATGTATGCTCTTTACGGATGATGTGGTGCTAATGAATGGATGATGTGGTGCTAATGAATGAGAACAGGATAGAGGTGAACCAGAAGTTACAATCATGGACACATGTTTTGGACTCAAAAGGTTTTAAACTTAGTAGGTCTAAAACAGAATATATGAGGTGTGATTTCAATGCTATCACAGTCGAGAAAGATGTTAGACTTGATGGCCAGATGGTACCCAAGGACACATTTTATTATTTGGGTTCAATGTTGCAAGAAAATGAGGATATTGATAAGGATGTAAGTTATAGAATTAAAGTCGGATGGTTGAAGTGACGTCAAGCTTCTGGAGTCCTTGTGATAGTAGGGTGCTTCAAAAACTCAAGGATAAATTGTATAGGACTACAATTCGACCTGCCATGCTATATGAAGCAGAGTGTTGATCTAAAAAAAGCAACATGTCCAACAACTACACGTATCCGAAATGCGTATGTTGAGATGGATGTGTGGCCACACGAGGAGAGCGTGTCCGGAACGATGACATTAGAAGTGGCACCAGTTGAGAAGAAACTTGTGCAGCATCGTTTAAGGTGGTTCAGACATATTCAACGAAAGTCACAGCAGGCACCGATTCGTAGCGGGATGGTAAGTCAGTTAAACGGTGTGAAGAGAGACAGAGGTAAACCAAACTTGACTTAAGAAGAGTCTGTGAAAAGAGATCTGAAGGATTGGAATATCGCCAAAGAATTAACTTTGGATAGGAGTTCGTGGAGTCTAGCAATTCATGTGTCTGAACCTTGATTGCCGGTTGTTGCTCCTTTTTAGTCGTCTCTCGGGGTTTCATCATCTCTAGCCTACCTCAACTTGCTTGGAATTAAAGGCTTTGTTGTTGTTATTGTTGTAGTCAAGTTATTCACTTATTTGCATTGCCTTCTTGAAGGCAGTTCCTGACTGCCTCAATATGAATGATTCTTCTGGAAAAAAATGCTGATAGTGCTTAATCTGGTTTCCTCTTGAGATAGGGCAAAAAGAAGTCCATGCAAAGTAGCCTGGAAACAAAAGGCACTTCTAGGCACTCACCTCCATGCGATTAAGCGCTAGGCAAACGCCTTTCGCCTCGCCTTGTGGGTAGGTGGCCCTAGGCACTGGGAGCTCAGCCATCCCCGAGCTCTGCCGTCCTTTGCTGCTTGCCCCAACCCCCTCTATGAACTGCTGCTCCTTGTTGGCTGAGTCGAGAAGGCAAGGAAAAAAAAAGAAGCAATGGCAACAGACTGATCTGAGCTTGCATTCAGAAATGTGAAGAGAAGAAATGGCAGCTGCTGTTGCTGCTCTCATATGCTAGGTTTATTGGGAGGACTAATGGGTGTGTGGTGCATGAGAGAGAGACGACTGGCGTAGAGTGGTGGCAGGAGGGAGGGGATAAGGTGGTAAAGGAAAGAATGGGCCATGTATGGCTCAAAAATAGGTCAACTGGGCCTTTATATTCTATAAAGACATTTGTTGTGTTCTTATTTTACTTTTCTTATTCACTTTCAACCTTATTTCGCTAGATGACATATAATAATACCTATGGCTTAGGAAAAAGCTTAGGCACGCTTAAGCCTGCCTAAGTGCTAAGTGGTGGGTATCTCTTCTACTTATTAATTTCCTAGATGTAGTCTGTACTCGAGATAGTTTCGTGTCACGCTCTCTCCCTCCCGTGCGCAACGCACATCTCTGTCCTCTAGTTTTTTCGGCGAAGACGACGCTCAACAACCTCAGCCGAGAACCACAGCGATGGGTGCGTCAACGAACTCGACCGAGAAATCTGATACGCGCACCTCCCTTGGCCGACTGCGCGCCAAACCCGTCCACGTCGCACCGACTCGCCGTCCATCGATCCTCGTCTGGGCCGCTGTCCTGCTCGTCGTCCATGCCATCATCGTCCCGAGCAGCGCCGTCCTCGATCTATCGCCCAGCGCCGTCGTCCGCATCCACTTCGTCGCCCCACCTCGTATGTTCGCCGCCGATCGCTCCATCAACGTCCTCGTCCGGTTCATCGGCGCCGCCCCCACTCCTCGCGCTCGGCTCCTCCGCGTCATGCAACTGCCTCCGCTCTGTCAAACGCCTCGCCGCTCCGCTCCTCTTTCCTCTCTCTCTCTACAAAGTCAGATCTGGCCGTCTTCCCACTCCACTCAATCTGGCCGCCTCCATGCACCTCTGCCTCCTAGAGTGCCGCCTCCTCAGCACGGCAGTGTACGCGTGCCTCCGCCTCCCAGAGCACCGCCTCATCAGCATGGCATCGTACGCGCGCCTCCTCGGCACGGTCGCGTCAGGTGTTCGACAAGGTGTGGCATAAGTTCTCGTGGCTGGGGCAGATATCCAGCACCTCGTCCACCGCGCTGGCAGAGGAAGAGCAAACCGTGCTCATCCGAGGTGGGCCCATCAGCGAGTTCACCATGCCCGAGAGTGCAAGACACCACCGTCCTCTTCATAGGCGCCACCAGCCACATCAGCCACCCGTCGTGAGAAAGCTCATGATCAGGAGCTACCATGTCAAGGTCAGCAAGACAATTTTCTCTTGGGCCTTGGCTCACATACACGAGCTAAAAATAGCAGGCAGGCACCGGTTCGTAGCGGGACGGTAAGTCGGCCAAACGGTGTGAAGAGAGGCAGAGGTAGACCAAACTTGACTTGGGAAGAGTCTGTGAAGAAAGATTTGAAGGATTGGGATATCGCCAAGAAGTTACCTTTGGATAGGAGTTTGTGGAAACGAGCAATTCACGTGCCTGAACCTTGATTGCCGGTTGTTGCTCCTTTTTAGTCGTCTCTCGGAGTTTCATCTCTAGCTTACCCGAACTTGCTTGGGACTAAAGGCTTTGTTGTTGTTGTTATATGACAAATCTTGATCATGTATTCACATATTGTTTCTTCCATCAGTGGGGCTTTTGATGTCATGATTTTATTACTTTGTAAATTTTTAAGTAGATAATGGTGTGCACAAATTAAAAGGAACGACCCTGAACTGATTGCTGTGCTTCCAAGATTTATGCACATTGTTGTTGGTGATGTTGGTGCTCCTTCAACTGTCAAGGAAGCTGTATCAGGTTGCAGCAAGACAATCTATTGTGCAACTGCACGCTTGACTATTACAGGAGACCTAAATAGGGTTGACAACTAAGGAGTACGGAACACTAGCAAAGCTTTTCAAGTAATCATTTTTTTCATGTTGCTAATAATTTTAAAAATCGATCAGTGGCCCCGAGAGTGAGAGTAAAACGTTAACCACTGAGCCCTTATTTGTGCTGCAGGATTACTACAATGAGATGGAAACAACTTAGGGCTGGTAAAAGCATAGGGAGGCAGTTTTTGCTTATTTTAATTTGAATTTTTCTCTATGGCATCTCGTAGACTGGTTGTGCTTTTCCTTTGTGTTAAATAAGTCATACGGAGTATGATTTTCTTTCAACTGTTGGCCCCAAGTTTAGAAACATTGTTTCGTGATTTACCAGAAAACTGTTCCCTTGAGTTGCGACTACCGTGAAGCATCTCAGTGCTTGCAAATTGAGACAGAAGTATGAGGCTTTGATTGATATAGGTCTTTGTTCTTCACCGTAGACCTTTTTTCATTTCCCTTTAGGAGATAATAATATTCTTCATAGGATTTTTCCAGTTCGCCTTTCAGAGATAGTCATGTTTTCTATAGGATTTCCATTCAGAGATATTCTCATGTCGCTTGAACAAGAATTATATAATTTTATTAGTTCTGCTTTTATTTTTCATTTCTTAGTTAACTGGTTGTAGCCTCCTGAATTCAAGTTACATGTTGAGACACTACCTTGATTTGATTAAAACAACAGTGTATGAGATTCTTCATATGAAATGAGTTTATCCAGAATGGAATTTGTATACTGTTCTTCAATTTCATTCAATATATTATAAAAATGCCACGCTGTTCTGCATTTAAAAGCATTTCAAATCTCAGTTTTACAGATGGTATTAAAGCTATAACAACTCAGTAACACATTTATTCTTATTAGCTCTGGGCATTGTTGTGTTGATTATTACCATTACTCTGCAGCAAAATAGGCTATTGAAATTTGCAGAATGTAGCTGATGCGCTACAGAAGTTTAAACTTAAAAAGGCCAAAGTACAAAAGGCACTGATGCACTGGCTGAAAGTGGATAGATTTCTTTCAAGGAGTCTGGCAAACAGAAAAGAAAGCAATTAGTGAGGCTGAATCTGGTATGTTTCGAACCTCCTAATGCTACCATGGTATTGTTATTTGTCTATTGAGTGCAGTATGCAAATATCATAGTTTTTAGATACCTAAACTAAAATCCTGTGCAGAGGTGCGAGGTCTGCAGTCGAACTTGACTTTGGAAGAGATCAAGTCCAACGAGGCTAAATTACAAAGTGAAGTATGTGATATAAAAGAAATTCATTTTCTACATGACTATGTTCCGTAGACCAGTTTTAATTATAGATATCATATTTATTCAGGTCCAGGAAATGGAGGAAAAACTAAATAAATTACAGAGTGGTGTCATCTTGGTGAAACCTGAGGACAAGAAGATCATTGAGGATTCCTTTTCTGAGAAAGTTAACCAGTGGAGAAAGCGGAAGAGAATGTTCAAGGAGCTTTCGGATAATATTACAGAAAACAGCCCAAATGACCAGAAGGAATTTAGTGTTTGAGCAGCATCCTTGTATTTACACTCCATTGTGCTGCCATTCACCTATCCATGATGCTTATGAACACAATCTATATCTGGGCAGGAAGAACTTGACCTTGAATATGATGATGTCGGTGTGAACCTGCAGTCTTACATTGACATGCTGGTGAGTCCCAATAGCGAAAAACTTCCCACTGATTATTTAGCGAGCTTATCTCCACTGATGCAAAGTAGATTACAGAAGTTTCCCCAGCTACGGAGTTAATGGTTCTTCTAATTTATGGTATGTGAAGCTGAGCTGTTCTAGATACATGATGATGCTGTCCTATGTTGATAGTTCTGTCTTATGGTATACAGCTCTAAATAATTCCAATCCATACAGTTGAGAACATTGTCTGTTATATCTTTTGTTAAAGCTGAATCTTGTGTTTAGGGCAAAAGTAAGGAAAATAAAGTGTTTTTTCATTAAATGTAGGTGAGTTGAAAAGACTTGTGAGCTGATAGTTGAGGATGCTATAAGATGGCCCCTGGGTCAGCTTCGCGCTCATAGCACTCCTGCTTTTCTTAGCTTGTGGAAGGCTAAGTGCTTTGACATGATTAACTCTAAATATCTAATAGCCTTCTTTCTCATGTAGGAAGATCGAGGTAGATCTCATTAATGAAGTTGAATTGCAGATTCATGGAGTCGAGAAACTCTGTTTGGAGGCAATATGGTGTTTAATTTACTCTTTTGCCTTACTACATCGGCAATCAGTGGTCTTTTACTTTACACTTTGCATGTGCAAATGATTCTTTATTATTGTACATTTAAGAATTTAGATTAATTGGTCTAAAAGATTCAATTTCAAGTCACCGTCTGCTAGTTTAGCTATAGTGTAGGGGTGATGGGAAGATTAAGTTCCTTGTACATTTGTTTTTCTCTTCTTATCTCTTCTTGAAATGACATATAACTCTCTTGTGATGTTTTAGAATAGAGGTTGGAATTGGTTGTAGTTAGGATTGACCTCTGCATCTAGAAGGCAAGATGAATCTCTTGAGCGATTCATGATACTACCTCCGTTCCAAAATATAAGCATTTCTAGATTTAGATAAGGTCAAAATCGTTTAACTTCTATCAATAATATCTAGACAATTACATAATTTTTTTAATAGAAAAATATAATTTTATGAAAGTTTATTTAATGATGAATTAAAAAATATAATTTTTATACGATAAAACATTATTAATTATATATTATTAGTGGTCAAAATGATAAAAGTTTGACTTTGACTAAACCTAGAAATGTTTGTATTTTGGAACGGAAGGAGTAATGATTTATGTGCAGATGTAGAGCTGCTATATCATCAACAATTACACATTGAAGGTAGTATAGACAAGTGAATTGCATGGCATTATGTTTTTCTTAGTTTGCTAACGCATGAACTTTGGTTGTAGCTTGACTCAAGTGTTGATTCATAAAATTCTTAGATTTACTTTTGCTATAGCAATGTGTCGTAGTAGAGTTATCACATTGCTTTGTCTGCAGCGGAGCAAGAATGTGTTACGTCCTCTTGCCCGTATCAGAGAGGGATTGCATCACATTGCCCTGCCCGTGGCATAGCACGGGCACTCGGACTAGTAACTAAAATAACAACCAAAATACATGAATTTCATTGATCATGAGGTGAAATGATGATAAACAACCAAAACAAGAAACAAATTCAAAACATACCTCACCAATCAGCTCAAAAATATCTTCAAGATCACCCATATCACCTTCATCTCTTGTTACCAATGTCTTGTAGGCCACTCTTGCAACATCCTGCTCTGCTTCCTTGCAGTTGTCCACATCACCCTTGTCTCTTGTTACCAATGTCTCGTAGGCCACTCTGGCAACATCCTGTTCTGCTTCCTTGCAGTCATCCACATCATCCTTCTCTATTGTTACCAATGTCTCGTCGGCCATTGTGGCAACATCCTGTTCTGGTTCCTTGCGGTCACCCACATCACCCTTGTCTCTTGTTACCAATGTCTCGTAGGCCACTCTGGCAACATCCTGTTCTGCTTCCTTGCGGTCATCCACATCATCCTTCTCTATTGTTACCAATGTCTCGTAGGCCATTGTGGCAACATCCTGTTCTGGTTCCTTGCGGTCACCCACATCACCCTTGTCTCTTGTTACCAATGTCTCATAGGCCACTCTGGCAGCATCCTGTTCTGCTTCCTTGCGGCGACTAAAACTCTGAGTTGATGTAAATAGCTGACCACATACCACCACTGTGCATTTATACTTTGGTCGATGATGCTCGCCTTCAAACTTAGTACTGTAGATTGGTAACCTTTTATGCGCCCGGTGAACAAACTGTTGCAAGCGGCTTTTATACATGCATTGCGCTGTGTTCCAAAAAAAATCACCAGTAAGTAGAAGTGTAGAACAATCATTAAGCAATTTCATTCTTTTATCAAAGACTTGCTTGGGAGTAAAAGGCTTTGTTGTTGTTTCAAAAGACCCTTGATTCCATAGAAAACTTGCCAGCAAAGTTACACAGAAAGATAAATATAGATAGACTAAAAACATATAATAATAATAATCATCATTAATTTATTTATTAGAGAACTGATTAATGCATTATGTAATAAGGTCAATCAACCACAGACACACAAAAACAAAGCAGGATTACAGCTGACTCGGGGTACATTGGAGTTAAAACTAGACTTAGAATTGGGATTGATACAGTTCAATAATGATGATGCCAAACAAGAGGAACTTAAGGCCCCTTTGGTAGAGCTTTTGGGGTGGCTTTGACTCTGGATTAAAGTGGATTATAATATAACCTCTATCAAGGACTCAAAAATCAAACCCAAACTAGCTTATCCTCAAAAACACCAAATGAGCTGTTCTCATTTTGTAACATAAGATATAAGCTGAAAATAGTATCTTTATCAGCTTAGGCCCCATTCCAAACATAAAGTGACCTCAAAATTACTTGCATAATCTGTTTTGCCAAATGTTTTTTAGCTAATCTGAAATATGCCAAAATAAGTTGGGAAAGTTGTTTTCATATACAATCTAGAACTACTGTTGTTTTTTGAATAATCCAAAGCCATACCAAACATGTCCTTATCCTGCCGCAAAAATCACCAAGAATTTCACCCTTTGCACAGTCCATAACAATAATGTCCAGTGAATGCACTCATGCAGAATCTACAGCACAACCAGCGGTCTAATCAAACAGACATCAAGAATTCTTATCCAGTCCACCAGACATGTTCTATGCGAACAAAAAGGCCTCCAGTGACTGAAGTGCCATTTGGTTCCCTTCCTCGCAGATTCACCTCTGCATAATGGATAACGCGCGCTCGGCTCTATCAAGCACAACACCTCATCATCCCAGTATAACTAGTTCCTCGCCATCAGGGTGCCCGCTTACGCGCCAAATCAAATTGTCTCGCGCGACAGGCCTTGCTTGCACACGCTGTGCCAATAAACGATCGCTCCCACTCGGAGGCCACCACCAAGAACCCTATCGCTACAATCCGGGGCGAAGGATGCCACGGCCACGGGACGGGCCAGGTGCGCAGTCCCAAAAGCCTCGTGCCTCGCGACATCGCAGATGAAAACAGGAGGGAAGGCGAGTAAGGAAGGGCACTTACTGGGGATGGCGGGAGGCGGGGCCGGACCGGCGGCGTTGGCAGAGTCGACCGCGGTGGACGCCATTCCGGTGACGGGAGATGTGGCGGAGTCGCTGGCGGCGGCTGTCGGTGACGGGAGACAACACAAGCAGCTGTTAGGTTTTCCATTTCGTTGCAACTGGTGTTGATGGCCAAATGGGCTGTGCTTGATCGGCCGACCAGAAGTCCCAGAATTTTGGCCCGGTCCAAATACAGCAAGATCCAACTAATTTTTGTCCGGGTCTGTCCGGCACAGGTTTGGGCTACACTTGAGCTTAGAATGCAGCCCAATTGGTGGTACGGTGTAGCTCGATTGAAATTGTTAAATATATATGTATTTTATGGGTCGCTTTGACAAAGCTCTTAGTTCTTGATTTTCAACTAAAATCAGGAGAGCTCTATTAAATGTTATTTTTCAGAAGATGTGATTCTTGCTGATTCTGTGAAGTGATTATCTAAAATGAACTAAAATGCTAAGAGTTAAAAAAATAGCTTCTTTTCCGATTCTGTGAAGTGATTTTTTATATCCTGATTTTAAGAATTTATTTTTAATAATCAAAATAAATTACTTTCAGTCAAAGAATCATTTCACAGGAGAATCAGAAGCTGAGAGATCTATCAAAGAGGCCCTATATATACGTAGAAAAGATGTTGTTAGCTACTCCTTATCTTATATTACTTGTCATCCTACAAACTTCAAAATTTTCTACTTACTTGCCATCTTCGCTTCTCAATACAATTTTTTTCATTCTCAATATATATATATATATATATATATATATGTGTGTGTGTGTGTCTTTCTCCTTTATTTTTCAGCACATCTTACATTTTTCACCCCTCTTTAATTCCTACAGCCACATCCAAAACGATAAGTAAAAAGGATGGCGGGAGTAGTAAGGTTGGTATTTCCATTCCTTTAGGTCATGAGTTCAGTTTCTAGCGAATGAGCCTGTAGTAGCGGCCAAGATTTGAAGTAGAATGATGTCAGGGCAACAATTTTTTGAGAGTGAAAAAAGTATTAAGCAATATTAGTGAGTTACTCTGGTTTGACAAGCTTTTCAAGAGTGATGTTGTAAATGAAGTCGCAACATGTTTACAACAGTAACTAGCACCGATGTTCGTGTGACGCCACCGGCAGGAGAAAACAATGCAATTAACATTCGATACAAAAAGATAATATGACATTTGCTTCTTCTAATAAAAAAATATAACGTGACATAAATTTGTTATGATACAGGTAAGATAAACGGTAAATTGAAGAACATATGTCATGAATATATTGATTTCACCAAAGAATTATTCATGCAATTCATCAAAAAATTTGCTTTTCTGTGATACGGTAAAGGTAAGATCAGATATTTTTGACAGTACCCTTCTTGTCTCATTCAAATTAAATACTAATAATTGAACTTAGAATTTTTTTTGGTGTTATACTATCATGTACACACGTAATATAATAATAATGTAAACAATAAATACAAAATTAAATATATACATTTTTATCTTCTGTTCTAATGTAGGAACTCGTAGTTCATCGGGTAATCTGACGCAAAGTTGAATATACTCATAGTATAGTTCCAAGTTGATATGTATTATCGGTAATCAAATAAGAGTGATTGTCTAGCAATGAGATCACCATTTGGTATGTTGGCAACTCGTAGCAATTATAGTGATTGTATTATCGGTACTAATTGATAGTACAACGAAGTAAAAGATAGGAACTCTTAGTACCGTACTATGAATCACCATAATATTACGATTCAAATTTATTGGATTGAAAATACAGGCAAAGATAAGATAAAAGTCACCGTACCTATGCATGAACTCGTAGTTCATCTTCTCCTCTACTCCAGTCCTCTATCACAGTTAATACTTGATGTCCTGATGATTGACTGCTAAATCGTAATAATCTCATAAGTATACATATGTATACTACATATAAAATTTACAATAATAATAAAAATACCTATTTCGGGTACTCACTTTTGCAAATCTCAGCAAGATGCCTCCCTAGATCGAAAGGAATATACTGGCCATTAGTTCCAATTTGTTACTTAAGTACTAAACATAAAAGCAAACCATAATTATTGTCTCATTAGTATTACCCTTAGTTACCAATCAGAATCACCCAAATGAGCTAAAGGAAAAGAAAAGACAATGAGCACCAAAATTGAAGTTTCTTGGATAAACGGCTAGCAAATGTTTGGTTCTTCTTACTGATAAAGTGTACCTCGTATCTGTGATTTGCTCCGGCATGCAGATCCATTTCCACTGTTTCAATTTAAAAGAAATGTTAAAAATGTGTATTTGCGCATACAAATTTATGTGTGTCTGAGGGAGGAGTAAGAGGCACTCACAGTTTTTAGGGTCTGAGGGCGACCGCCGAAAGGCTATCCAAACGATTCAAATGAAATAGCAGAAAAAAGCAGATCGAGAAAAGGGAGACCTGGTAGAGATGACGTGAAATGGGCAGTGCCAGAGGTAGGGCGACGAACCGTAGATGCAGTAGCGGCGGCCGGGAGGCGTGGC
>BCLH01000847.1:26840-50991 GCA_001602315.1 Zoysia pacifica
GGGTCAAGCTTGGTGATGTTAAAAAGAGAAGTATAAAAAATAAAAGAGCAAAAGAAAGGGAGATATATATCGCATGCATCTATGGTACTAGGAGATGGCTCCTGATATTATTCTCATCGGTTTTGATTCCTCTGTTATTTCCATTGCTTTCAGTGGAAGGGAGGGAAGAATTCTATGCTGAATGATCTGCTGCTATATAGAGCTGGACAAGACTGAAGCCACAGTTATTTGCTCGACATGAACTTTGATCACCTAGCAGTTTTGTGACTGGTCAGGGCAGTTTCTGTTGCGTACAAAAGACCTAAAATGGCCGGACCATCCTCTGGACCTGGCACTAGCGGGAGCTACATTCACCGGGTTGCCTTTTTTTTTATTGGACTGATGCTCCTCAGAACATAATGATGCCCAAGTTTGCTTATACTATTTTTAAGTGAAAGAAAAGTACCAGTAACTTTTTGCATGTTAATCATAAAATACATTTAAGACAACAACTATTTTGTATTTAGATGGAAACTGAATGTTCATTTTTGGGTTTGTTGTTACTATTTATCCAACTCTTAATAAGTCGTAACAACATCCTGTATGTATCACAAACATCTCTTCCATTGCTACAAACTCCATACCTTTGGTAACTGTGTTTCCATCGCAATGACCAAGTGTTGACATCGAAAACGGGTTCGAGACAGCACGTCACGCGCATGTTCGTGTGCGGAATTTTGATGTCGCTTTGACCAAAATCACTACGAGCACTTAGAGAATCTACCTCGGGAGGGATCTCGTCGGAGGAGAATTTTCTTAGTGTTTGATTCAGGCTCGATTTCTTAGAGTTGATTTAGACTTGGTCAGGTCAGTCGGATCGCTTTCACAAGTCGTCGGGATGGGAGAACAACGGAATTGAGGTCGAGTAATGGGATTAGGGTTTGAAGATGTGAAAAACGTAACGGAAAGTGATAGATACGATTGGGATGCACCTCAATCAGTGTGAGGCTCCTTTTTATGGGAGTGGGATGGTCTTAACCCGAGAGGTTTCAGATACTATAATTTAAGAAGGTAATTTGTTTCTAAACCAATCGAAATCGACTTCACGAAACAGTTTGGCACGTTGCTGGACACTCCGATCATCGGACATTTCAGTACTGTGTCGGATAGTCCATCATGTAAAACTTCAAAACTTAAGAGGACTTGCCGGATAGTCTAAGTATTACGTCGGATGGTTCGGTGGACAAAACCATCAAATCCGAGAGAGCTTGCCGAACACTCCGGCCACTCACCGGATAGACCGATGGGTGAAAAGCTTAAACCCGAGAAGGTTTGCGGGAGACTCCGCATTGTGTCGGACACTCTGATGGTACCGATTTTTGGGTGTCAACATATGCCCTCTATTTTAATGAAGTTTTCGCATCACAAAGCATTCTAAACTCCTAAAAATAACTAAGGGCGATGGTTCTTTGACTCATCGGTCATATCACGAATTTTTAGCAGCGATATTACTCATATTGGCTATTTCCCTCTTCAAGCATTTTGCCATATGCTCGGATGATATTTTTTCAAATATCGGCCATTGAGAGCTTTAGGCAGCGATGTTCCTCGCAAATCTTTTACCATGTATGCATTTTCGGCTATGACTCTCGTTACCCTATATGGTCCTTCTCAGCTCATTTCCCGAATTTGTTGCTTCTTGAATCAACGTGCAGAATTGTTTTTTAAATAATTCGCCCACTTGAAAAGCTTTGACTCCCATCTTCTTATTGTAGGCTCTAGCAACTCGTGCTTTGTACTTTTTAATTTCCTTTAAGGCATTCAAGCGTTTATCGGTCATCTCACAATATTATCTAACATCAAGGTACCATACTTATCGGTAGATAAATCATTCTGTTTAGCCAATCTTAGAGCTTATAGATTTACCTCGACGACTTTAGTTGTCCCATGTCTAAATATCCGATGTGCCCACAAAGCTTTTGATAAGACTTCATGTCACCTTTTGGGGTGATTCTCAATCTTTTTCTTAATGAGCATGATCAAAGTCTTATTACTAGACTCGGCCTGATCATTGGCCTGAGCTTAATATAGAGAAGAATTGCGCAACTTAATCCCATAGGATTTGGTAAACTCACGAACATGACCCGATGTAAATAAAGTACTTTGATCCGTCGTCAAAATTTGCGATATGCCGAACCTATAAATAATAAGGTTAGTAATGAACTCAATTACCTCTTTATGTGTCATGTTCTTAAGGACAACTGATTCAGTCCACTTGGTGAAATAGTCCGTTACCACCAACACGAAGTGGTGTCCCTTTGAGGACGGAGGGTGTATTTGCCCTACAAAATCTAGTGCCCATCCTCGAAAAGGCCAAGGTTTGATTATGGGGTTCATCATGGCAGCGGGTACTACCCGAACATTTCTAAATTTTTTACACTCTTCGCACTCTTTGTAGTAGCGGTAACAATCGGCAATCATAGTGGGCCAATAAAACCCAGCCCTTCTCAATAATCACTTCATTTTAGGAGCTGATTGGTGCGTACTACAAATACTTTAATGAACCTCTCTCATAACACTTTGGCTTTCTTGTCACCTAAACATTTTAAAAGCAAATCGTCTCTCGTTCGGCGATATAAATGGTCATCAAAGTGTATTTGAAAGCCATGTGTCAAACTTTTTGTTTTATCCTTTGTGTTGGATCACGAATGTACAAAATTATAGGAGACCTCCAATCCAATGATTCGTCAGTGTCATTATTTGCCTTAATAGCCGAATCTTTAAATGCTAGCACCTCATACATCGGTCTCTTAATAATAGAAAATTTTCCTTTGCTGACATTATAACCTGATGCTTATTGTGCTAAATCATTGGCCCTACTGTTCTCTAGCCTAGGAATATGATATATAAGAAACTCGTCTATTCCTTTGACCACATCTAGGCACTTGTATAAAATAGCAATCAATGACCCATCTAAACATAAAAATTTTTCGACAACTTGTTGTACTATCAACAGTGATCGCCAAAAGCTTCTACATGTTTCACCCCCATAGATTCTAACACTTCTAAGCAGCGCCTCGTATTCGGCTTAGATTGTTAGTGCAATTATATTTTAATCGGTTTGAGAATTCAAAATGCACATCATCAGAAGAAATAAGTACCACACCAATGCCTTGACCCTCCTTGCAAACCGATCCGTCAAAATACAACTTCCAAGAGGTAAATGTTATATAACTAACATCTAAATCGTGTTCTAAATCAATCCGATGTTCAACAATGAAATTAGCAACAATTTGGTGCTTCATGGATTTCAGTGATTCATAAGTCAAATCATATTCAATCAAATCATACGCCCATTTTTCATGTCTACCACTAAAAATTGACCTATGCAACATATATCGAATAACATCGGTTTGACAAGCAGCTACACAAGTACTAGATAACAAGTAATGTCTCAACTTAGTGCAAGCATAATACAAGTAAAAGCATAGTTTCTCGATAGGAGTGTACCTGTTTCTGCATCTACAAAATGTCGGCTCACATACGTGATCACGTACTATCTTCCTTCAGTTTCTTGTATCAAAACAGCACCAATCACATCATCCTCAGCTGCTACATATAGATGAAAAGGAGCTCCTCTCCTAAGGGCCCTAAGAACTGGAGGTGATGACAAGTATTTTTTGATCTTATCAAAGGCTTCTTGCTGTTTTGCCCTCCAAGTGAATTTGGTTTCGTTTTTTAGCCGAATGATAAGAGTAAATGCATTGATTTTCCTCGACAAGTTGGATATAAATCTCCTCAGAGTAATTCACTTTGCCTAAAAATTTCTGCACCTCTTTTGCACACAAGCGCCTGCACCTTTTGTATTGCTTCTATTTTCATAGAATCTATTTCTATGCCCTTCTCATGAATAATGAAACTTAAGAACTTTTCAGCCTATACATCAAAAGCACATTTGAGAGGGTTTATTTTTAAACCAAATCGGTGCATGCGATTTAAAGCAAGATACAAATCGGCCAAATGTGGATCTAGAGCAGCTGATATAATCACCACGTCATCAATATAAACTTTAATGATGACACTAAGTAAATTATAAAAGATAAAATTCATAGCCCATTGATAAGTGGCACCTGCATTTTTAAGCCTAAAAGTTATAACAACCCATTCAAATAAACCGACAAAATCGAAACATCTAGATGCAGGTTTAGACATATCTTCGCCCATAAAAATCTGATTATAACCCGCATTACCATCAAAAAAACTAATCACTTTATGGCCCGAAGCATCATTAATCAGCATGTCGGTTATAGGTATGGGATACTCATCTTTGGGAGTGGCTCTATTCAGATTTATAAAATCAATGCAAAATCTTATCTTATCCGTATTCTTCTTATCGACGGGTACACTGTTAGATATCTACTTCGCATATCTGCAAGGCCTTATAGAATTTGCATCAAGTAATCGGTTTACCTCTTCTTTAATCCGATCATACATGTCCGGATTAAACCTTCTTATCGGTTGCTTAAAAGGCCTAAAACCAGATTTGATAAGAAGCCGTTGTTTTACAAGTTCACGGCTCAATCTCAGCATTTCATTGTAAGACCATGCAAATTAATCTACATATTCCTTCAAAAGCTCGATTAACTTTTCTTTATAATCGGCTTTCAGATTTTTTGTTTACAAATGTCAGCTTTGGATTCTCATTGTCACTAAGATTCACTTTCTCGAGAGAATCGGTCGATGTAAAACATTGTCCTAACTTATCCATGTCTTCTATTTCTTCTATAGTTTCACACATATCGTTCACATAAGCCTGATAGTGTTTGACTCTTTTTTGCAACCAATCTAAATTAGATTCTATTAAATCACATAATATGGTTGAGCTGATTTTCCATCGGCTTTACATTGACGGGTACAAATTCATCTTCAGTAACACTAAGAAAATCATAATCTGTTAAGTTTAAGCCCGTCCAACACTTGATATTATCATGCGGTAACAAAGAAAAATCGGCCATAGCAATCCAAGCTGATACATCTGCATGTACCATCTCTACATCATCACCAACTCATTGTATCAAGAATTGGTGTAAAGTGTAGATGGAACATATTTATTGACAATCACGTCCCAAAATTAAACTATAGCTTCCTGGAACATCGGCAACAAAGAAAGCGATAGCCATAGTCTTGCTCCCGATAGTGAGCTCCATGAAAGCGACCCTTTTAGCTTCAATGGCATCTTTTCGTTCCACACCGTTCAAAGTCATTTTGGTTCGGATGAGTTCATCATCAGCTTTATCTAGCTTCTTAAACAAAGAATATGGCATTAAATTAACAATAGCGCCTCTATCTACGAGCATATGAGAAAGTGGTGTACCATCAATATGTCCTTTTATGTAAAGTGGTTCAAATGGTTATCCGATTCTTTAGGTTTTTCAAAGATGGCATTTCTAGGACCAAAGTCAAACGGAGCCGTAACTTCTTCTTCTACTACTAAAGAATAATCTGAAAGAAACAAGCAAATAGTGTTAATATCCATACCTTCTCAGGGCGGCGTCGGCTCGTAGTCTAGAAGATCATCGTTATCAAATTTGGACATGTCGATGTCCCCCGTGGGCGCGGTGAAATCTCTCTCAAGCACGGCATCGGCTTGATCCAGTGTCTCTACCGTCGTGGCCGATTCTTCGCCTCTATCTACGAGCATATGAGAAAGTGGTGTACCATCAATATGTCCTTTTATGTAAAGTGGTTCAAATGGTTATCCGATTCTTTAGGTTTTTCAAAGATGGCATTTCTAGGACCAAAGTCAAACGGAGCCGTAACTTCTTCTTCTACTACTAAAGAATAATCTGAAAGAAACAAGCAAATAGTGTTAATATCCATACCTTCTCAGGGCAGCGTCGGCTCGTAGTCTAGAAGATCATTGTTATCAAATTCGGACATGTCGATGTCCCCCGTGGGCGCGGTGAAATCTCTCTCAAGCACGGCATCGGCTTGATCCAGTGTCTCTACCGTCGTGGCCGATTCTTCCAGTGGCAGTGAAGTTGCAGCTTCGAGCTTTTTCACCTTCCATTGCTTACTTTTAGGGACCATTGGCTTGACTTCGTTGAATACTTCGTCCCTCTTCTTTTCGGCTTCTTGCTCTCGAATCTCACGCAAGCGTAGCCGTTGTAGCTTCCTCTTTTGAGTTCGGATCAAGCCAGAGGGACACCATCTCGGCTGCATGTACTTGGAAGAGGACTTGCTACTGCCAGCCTCGTGATCATGAGAAGCCTTCTCAACCGGATCACTCGCCGGAATCAGTCCACTGAAAACTCCTCCAATCTTAACATCGGTCGTGCCGATTTGCACAACCCCTCCAGATGCATTTTTCTGATTTACAAAAGTTTGGGGAGTGTAGTCGTTACCTTGCTTGATGCGCCACTCCTGTTTTGGGGTGGCTGCAAAAGCACCTTTTTTTGCATTGATCAGCAGAGGTTCGGGCCGATCATGAGCATTTTCGGAGAGCCTTGTGAAGACATCTCCCCTTGACGTGCCTCACCCTAGATGAAACGGTGGGTATTGCATTGGTGAGACATGCATTCACAGTCCCATATGCAGACTCCACATCGGGACCGGAGGATAAGGCATAGGGACACACCATGGTGGCGGCAAACCGAACATAGGTGGAGGAGGAACATGCATATTTATAATTGGTATCACCTCTTTCCTAGGACGCTTATCACCATGAGGGGATCTTGGTCGCTTGGCCGATCGATTCCCTGAATCGTCCTTTTGGTGTTGTACTTTTCCATGATGCGCTCAAGTGTGTTTTTCAAAGTTGTTTTCCTCTGCTTGACCTTGCTCTCATTCACCTTTACTTGCCCACTTCGAGATTCTTTGGTTTGATCATTTTGGGCTGTAAAGCTTCCTCTCAGGTCTCGAGCCTCTAATAATGACTTTGATGGACTCATTACCATCGGGAGATTTCTCTAGCACCACTTTCCTAGAAGTGATTGTGTCACTTGAAGGAGCAGGTGTCTCTTCTCTGATGATGATGTTCTTCCCTTTCGTGGTATCAGCTTGATGTAGCCGAATCAACACCTTATGGTTGAGATCCAAAGTGTTCATCAGGAACGGGTGCTTATCAATTTGCATCTCTTTAAGACTCAATCGTCCTTCATTGATGGCCGATTGGACTATCGACGAAAGATATTGCAATCATTATTAGCATGAGAATACGAATTGTGCCACTTACAATATGCTCTATGCTTTATTTTATCCGCCGGTGTAATGTATAAGATAACTTAATATACTCGCTTTTATGCAGTTCGTCAAATATTCTATCGCATTTGGCCACATCAAAGATGTATTTCACATCATTTTTCCGATTCTTATGAACCAATTTGAGTGCATCACATGCCAAAGATTTACTTTTTGATGTCTAATTAAACTCAGGAGCAAGTATATCGTTAGACTCATCATCGGTGCTATCTGAATCATATTCAACATATGAACATTGTGTTGGATTTTATGATCATGCTTTGATTCTTTGCTTCGGCTTTCTTGTGCCAAAGCCTTTTGTTGGAGTTGCGTGAGAGTAATAAAATTATATCCCTACAACTTTTCCCAAAGATGAGATCGTAAACTGTTAAAAGCTAAATCAGGCAAATCCTTTTTGGAAATTGTCGCATTAAAGCAACGGTTTTTGATTTCTCTAAACCACCGAATGAAACTAGCAACCGTCTGATCCTTCCTTTGTCTAGCCGATGTTAAATGTGACAATTTTAATTCATTGTATTCGGAATAAAAATGATCATAGAATTTGCGTTACAAGAATTCCCATGTGCAAATGGAATACGCAGGTAAAGACGAGAACCATGAATATGAGGTTCGGATTAATGACAAGAAGAAAAGCTTAATTTTTAGAGCATCAGTGTTATTGGCTTCTCCTAATTGAGCGGTGTATTAGTTAATATGTTTCCATGTAGTTTTATTATCTTCACCGCTAAATTTCATAAAATCCGAGACATGCCATCCACTAGGATAAGGGACTACCTTTCAAATCAACTCCTAGTACAACAACAACAACAAAGCCTTTAGTCCCAAGCAAGTTGGGGTAGGCTAGAGATGAAACTCGGAGAGACGACTAAAAAGGAGCAACAACTGGCAATTAAGGTTCAGGCATATGAATTGCTAGCCTCCACGAACTCCTATCCAAAGCTAACTCAAATCAACTCCTAGTATGTCTCAGAATTGTTTAGTCAAATCTTCTTTGAAGTTTGCGAGGCGCTCTTCTATGTTTGTGGTGGAGTTTCTATGAGAGTTTACCTGCGCGCTATTTCCCGCCACATTAAACCTTTCATTATGTGTTGAACTATGAGGTATCCTCATACCTCTTGGTGAAATATGTGGCGTACTATATGCGACGGTGCGGTATGAAGGGACAAAACTGGACACTTCTTTCAATCGGCTAGTAGCCGAATTAGAGATGCTATCAATCGGTTCTACATTTGTAGGAGGTACTACTAAAGCATTAGTTTGCACACTGGTTTGAAATGATTGGCCAGTAAATGAATTCAACGGCATACCGTACCATGGTTTTTTCACATTAGACACACTAGGCACCGATGAATTAGCAGGAGGCCTATCTACTTGTGCAGTACGAGTAGTAGACACTGTACCATGATCTTTCAACGATTTCGTGATAGTTTCTTGAATCATATATTGCATTTCATCTTTTAAAACTTTTTGATTATAAGCGGACCAAGATGAAAGATCTTCAAAAGTAACTGCCGGTTGGGTAGATGAACATACATCGGTAAAAACTACGATTTTCTTGTTGGGGATGGTAGGAAGAATGGTCCTTTTGACTTGAGAGATCATCCCTTGACGATTCTTCTTGAAGCACGTCAAGAATTTTTGAAGTTCTTGATCTTCTCGTGCTTTGCGCTCCTGTTCCTCGCGCGCCTTGTGCTCCTACTCCTCTACGGCCTTCCATCGTTATAGGAACAACTTTCGTGGTTTTTTGGGAACTTCCTCTAATGATGGCATCACGATGTTCTTTGGTAAGATCTCAGAAGATATGATGAGAAAAGAACGATTTGGTTTGCGCAACCCAAACCTTTCTTCCCCAGCGGAGTCACCAAAAAGTGTGTGGACACCGAAAACAGGTTTGAAACAGCACACCACGTGCACGTTCATGTGCAAACATCGATATTGATTTGATGAAGATCACCACGAGCACCTAGAGAACCCACCTCAGGAGAGACCCCTCGGAGAAAGATTTTTTTAAGGCTGATCCGAGCTTGGTCAGACCAGACGGATCGCCTTCACCCGTCGCTCGAACGGGACAAGAACAAAATTGATGTCGAGTAAGAGGATTAAGGTTTGAAGATGTGAAAAACATAAAGGCAAGTTGATAAAGACGATTAAGATGCCTCTCAATCGGTCTGAAGCCCCTTTTATGGGGGTGGGATGGTCTTATCCCAAGAGGTTTCAGATGCTACAATTTAAAAATGGTAATTTGTTTCTACTACAATCAAAACCGACTTCACCGAACATTGCGGTCACCGAACATTTTGGTACTATATCGGATAGTCCGTCGTGTAAAACTTCAGAACTCGAGAGAGCTTATCGGATAGTCTGGTATTACGCCGGATGATCCGGTGCATAAAATCACCGAACTCGAGAGGCTTGCCAGACAGTATGGCAACTTGCCGAACACTCTAAAGGGCGAGAAGCCCCAATCCGAAAGGGTTTGTCGGACAGTCTGACAACTTATCGGACAGTCCGGTGGACGAAAAGCTTAAACTCGAGAGGGCTTGCGGGAGACTCAATGTGACATTGCGTCGAACATTTCAGTGTACCCATTTTTGGGTGTCAACACCAAGATTTTGCTAGCTTCACATATTTTAACTATCAAGATGCATGGCTGTGAATGTTCTGGACTCCGGAGTGATATATGGTTAATGGTGGCTGTTATTTACATGAGGCCATGAGGGTTGAGAAAAAATAAATGCATCAAAGGAATTGTTAAAATCATATCATTTAGTACTTCTTCCATATGGCCTCTCGTCACAAAAAAGGACAATATCCTCATTTGGTTTTCACGTATATAAATATGGATATAATATTTGGATATAAAATGCTTAGAACACTAATGAGTAATAGCACTTACTTAGCTTCCTTCTTCTATGACAAAGCAGTAAGAGTAATTAATATCTTCAAGGTATCCAGTACAAATAAAGTCGTGGACATCAGGAACAGGAGTAAATAGCAAAAGTAGCAATATTCTAAAACTTTTATTTTCTTAATTTTTTGCAGTTGATTTTTAACATTATTTTTAACTATTTATTTTATTAAAAAATTATAATTTTTGTTATAATCTGCTTTACTCTTAGCTATTTGAGACATGACTGGTGAATTTATATATTTGAATTAAGTTTTTGAATAAAATAAATTATTAAAAATGACATTAAAAGTTAACTCTTTTAACGACGATAACAGTTTGAAAATAAGAGAGAATATGTTTTTTTTCTTCAAAGTTGGATTGATTAAAATATTTTAAACCAAAAAAGTATATTGCATTCGCTACCTGCCGAATCAATGGATGATGAAACAGCATAAAGAGGTACGTGGCGAAGAAAACGGCGTTGTCTCGAGGCCACGTCGCGCTGCGACTACTGACTGGAGTAGAATCGATCCTAGTCAGCACATGGGAACCAAGTAGAAGCTCGTACGTGGCTTTAGCATTTCCATTTTCTTTAGTCGCCCGCCCATGCTTTGGCTTGTAATACCTCCGTCTCAATATAAATTTATTTTTAATTTTTATTGACTACAATTTTAACTAATAATTTATACAAAATATAAAAATAATTTTTTATTAAAATACAGGAAGTACTTTTTTTTAAACGAGAAATACAGGCAGTACTACCAATCATGGTTCATAAAACCGCTCGAAAACCGCGGTTTTCGACCAAACCGCTACGGCTCGGTTTTTACGGTTGACGGGTTTTCGTTTTAAAAATTTAAAAAAAATTGAAAATTTGAAAAAAATTTGAAAATTCGAAAACCGCTCAAACCGAGCGGTTTACCGAAAAACGAGCGATTTACCGCAAAAAACCATTTAAAAACTGTTCAAACTGGTTTGATTTCAAATTTAAAAACTGTAAACCGTAAAAACCGCTCGGTAAACTGTAAAAACCATTTGATTTTCTCTCAAAAATTTGATTTTTGAATTTGTTCAGTTTTTTAACGATTTTCACGGTTTTTAAATTTTTATTAAACCGCTCTCGAACAGTTTTCACGGTTCAAACGATTTTTAAACCCTGCTACCAACTTGAAAAGGGCAAATAAAAATCAGTTAGCTTCGAGAGGTTGACGAGTCTCTCCACATGCAACACGTGAGCTGGACACGCGTAGGCTCGTTGCCGCGCTAGCGTCCGGGTCACCCCTCGCCATTTAAAAATACTTGAATTTTCTTTGCCAAAAAACAAATCATTTTTTGAAAGGCCAAAAAATTGAATCATGCCAACACACTTGATTTTCCTCGCGCAAAAAATCCCGCTGTAAAAGCGGGCCACCCACCCCCCCCCCGCCATTCCCTCCAGCTCCGAAGGAGACTGAGTCACCGACGCGTGGGCCCGGTCATTCTCGTTCCCCTCGACCACGCCCCGAACCCTGTAAATCCCGTCCGCAACTGCGGCGCCGCCAGGAAACCACCCGCTGCCTCCGCCGCCGCCATGGCCACCGCTGGAGCCCTCCGCGCCGGCGGCCGCCTGCTAGCCCCGCTCCGCCGCGGCGCGGGCCCCTCCCCCTGGTACCACGTCCGCTCCCACCTCATCTCCTCCAAGCCTCCGTCTCCGCCGCCGCGGTGCCCTCCTCCCTCCGGCGCGCCCTCGCGCGTCGCGGCCCCCTCCTTCGCGCCTCCGAGCGGAAGGGTCGGCGCGGTGGGGGCCGGGGCGGGCGTCGGCGCGGGCGCGGGCTTCGTCAAGTGGTACCTCGGCCTCATTGATGCGCGGCCCGTGCTCACCAAGAGCGTTACCGCCGCCACCATCTTCACCGCCGCGGACCTCACCTCCCAGGTAGGGCCCACCGGGACTCCTCCCACGGTCATGCGTTGAGACCGCGATCTTTCTATTCGCCGTAGCGTGGAAATGGGGTCACGCATCGTCATAGATGATGGATCGATTTTGATTTCTGCGGTGTTCGAGATGTATCATCGTATGTAGAGTACAATGCGACAGATTTGCTGCACGATTTGTATACTAAATAATACTATGAAGTTGATAAGTCTGTTCGTCGAACAAGTGCCTGCGCGTGAGATGATTCCTACTATGGACGTGGCTTTGCTGCCCAGTAGTGTTCCATAAATGAAGTTGCATCCCTTCTTACATTGGCATAAGGATTGCACTTTTCGGTGGAGATTCAAATCATGAATCTGGGAAGAAAGAGGCCATCTCCTACTATAAGTGGGAAGCAGGGTGTTCAGTTAGTAAATCCAGATGATTGAATTACTTGTTGACAATGTAACTGCCAGCTCTAACTGCTTGTGTTGACTGTTTCCTCGATGTCATAGCTATGACTGTGAACATATGCGAGTGCTAATAGTTTTTTATGTTACTCTGAACACTTCAGACTTTTTCAGTCCCAGTACTCCAACAAAAGATATGGGGTCAGTATTTGGACACCCTTCTTGTCACAGCTGTATATAGAATCTGCAACAATTGATAGAGTAGGTTAGTAGCCTGTTAAATGGTATGTTAACAGCATGCCACATTCGGGATGTTTGTCTTTGAATCTTGATCTACATGGCTGTTAAGCAGAAAGACAATTGATATATATCATCAAACGAATCAATAGTTTGTGTATTTCCACTTCTCTGGGGTTATAGCTGGGATCTATTCATGTTCCCTGTCATATTTAGATGATCTTTTGATAGTGTCGCTTGGTTGGGACTTCACACTTCTGTGCATACTGGCTGTTGTTTTAATTCTTACGATCATATGTCATGTCTCACATGATTTCTTTTGTTTTTGCTATTGCATTGTCAGATGTGCACATTTGGTCCTGAGGAATCACTTGACTTGCTTAGGACGCTTCGTATGGCTAGTTATGGTTTGCTGATCTCAGGACCTACCCTGCATTATTGGTTCAACTTCGTCTCAAAAGTAATCCCAAAAAAGGATGTATTGAACACATTCAAGAAGATGTTTCTAGGGCAAGCAGTTTATGGACCAATTATTAACTCTGTTTTCTTCTCTTACAATGCCGCATTACAAGGTACTGTAGCTCATAGCCTGCTACTTTCATTGGGATAACTTGAAATTATTTCTGGGCTCATTCTTTTTGATAGTCGTATCCTTCCACTTGCACAAAACATGTCCTGATTCTCTTGGGACTTGCTTCACCTAATTTAGATATCCTGACAGTTGCTCTGCATTTGATGATGTCATGATATAAATAGTTATGCAAGCATCTGACATTGTTGATCTATTATGTTTCTGAGATGTTTTTTCTCACTGTAAAATTTAATTTGTTATTCTAACAGAAGCTATGGGATGTGGTGCTTTATATGGCAGTTGTTGCTCAACGTTTTTCAAATTTCTAAATAATCCTTCCATAGACTGCCCCTGTACCGTTGCATTAAGAAGAAGACCTCACGCAAGTCAAGAAAATCCCTGAACCCCTACCCCACCCTTTCACAACGGCACCGTAGCCCGTGTGAGCAACCAACAACCTGGGCCATGCCTTAGACCTATGCTTTTTAGTGGGACAAATGAGGGGATTTTTTATACCCTCATCTTGAATTTCGGTCCCACTGTGAGTCAAACTGAGGGGTGCTACCGAGGCTCCTTAACCACTAGGCTAAAGGCCCTTTCTCAATAATCCTTCCATAGACATGAATATATCTCTTTCCCATCATTTTATTACAAATGTGATCCAGCGTGACAGCGTCTATTCAGTACTGAACCTATGGGTGCTTTTTAAGATGTGTTTATAAGATACTACTATTCATATCTTCGATACAAACTACTGTAATTGCATATATAAGCATTGATTGTTCTGTCTGTGTTTTCAGCACAAGACATCTCTAGTGGGAATACATTCCTATTAGTATATTTTATCAGCTCTCATGATTGGTTTAGACTAGTATTTTATGGTTATTTCCTGTTTCAGGCGTAGTGACTGATCCTTAAATGATATAACGTCACACAAAACTTCAACATTATTTATGTATCATGGTTTCTTATCCAAGAATTATTATGAAGTGGAGAGGAAACTTCTCTGATTTTCCCTTCGTTCATATTTAAATTATCTCCTCGAGATGGCTGTTGTATTTCTTTAATGTGCATTTCAATGTACACTTAGGTTTTGTTGATCTAATTAATGCAACCAAATGTGCACATCTGAGGTAATTTGTTGATATATCTGACTCTATGGAAATGAGATCTATGAACATGAGGAAGTTGCATTGAATACAGTGGGGCTGAGGATTTGTGTATACCCACAATATTTCAAAAGAATAACAAACTTACTTTTTGTATACTGTGTTATAACATATGAACTAAACTCCACAGGGTTCTCAAATGCAGGTGGTAAATGTATTTAGTATGCTTAAAATGCACAATCAACAGCTTTTTATATGCATATTGTAGTTCACAAAATGTGAAAAATTGTAGGGTCGGGGTTTCTTGTAACACAAAGTTTGCTTGTTTGGTTGACTAACCATATTAGAAGTCAGATGCAGAAATATTTACTAATTCACAAGGATGTTCTGGTTATGATGTTACATTACCATATACTCCCTCCAATTTTAAAGTATCGACACTGTTGACTTCTAACATCAACTTTGGCCATTTGTCTTATTTAAAAAAGTATAATAAATATAATATATTTTGTTATAATTTGCTTTATCATTAATGGCATTTGAAACATGATTAATAGTTTACACATTTGAAATAATATTTTGGATAAGATGAATGCTCAAAGTTGATGTTAGAAGTCAACGGTGTCAATATTTTAAAACCGGAGGGAGTAAATCATTTTATCTTGCTTAAATTTTGTATAAGTTCTACTTTCAATGAATTTTACAGTTAATTTATGTGTAATGACATGTATATGAAAACTGGGGTCGGTCTCTGTGGTGCCTGTTTGGGTTTATGTTGACAGCAGTGCTAACTAAACTCGACTGAGCCAACATAACATTTCTAAAACCGCAAACATGCTCTTAAAATTTGGAGTTTGTCCAGGCCACTTTTTGTCAGCAACTTCTCTGAGATGCTTGTCTGATATTAATACCTTCTGTATATAGCTTACAACTGAGCAAGATAGGAGAAACTGTACAGACAAACTTAGACACAGTATATCCTCTCCACAAGCTTTAGCGATCAGTTACCTTTCTGGTGCTAATCATTTTGCTAAGCAATATGATACACGTTTTAATTCCATTTCTGATTTAATTCACAGGTGAGACTACTCCTGAGATAATTGCAAGATTAAAGAGGGATTTAATTCCAACCATCAAAAGTGGACTCATATACTGGCCACTTTGTGATTTCGTTACTTTCAAGTTTGTCCCTGTTCATTTACAGGTAATTTATTTCCTTGTTTATTCTGTCTTTTGAGGCCAGAGTTTTTCTTCCAGCAATTTTTGATCTGGGGATTTTTTTTTTCCCAGCCACTAGTGAGCAATTCCTTTGCGTTTCTTTGGACCATCTACATAACGTATATGGCCAGCTTAAAGAAAGCAGATGTGGAGGTGGCAAGGACTTCCTAATGGTCGTATTTCTCCACATGGCTGCCATGTCTCAGTTATTTTGGCAAGGCAGTCGTCATGGAGTTTTCTGGAACTGTGGTGGTATCTGTCATTTTGTAACAACAATGGAAGGCTAAACACAGATGGATTGCTTCCTACGCATCTGACGCGTTTAGTTAGGGTATAGTGCCCACAGGACTTCTTGGTTAGTTGATAGAATTGTACCATATGCATCTCAGATATCTTTTGAAGGTCAATCCTTGGCTGAATGTATGGTGAATTTCACCAAATTCTCTCTACCTAGTTACTGTGATCTAAGGTGGACTTGTTCTTCCTTTGAGATAAAGGAGACCAAATGAGATAAATTGTTGCAGATACTTACATGTCATGCAGCTTTTACGGATATTTCTGTAAATTCATTTTGTTCAATGAGGAACATTTATTTCATACATTGTTTGAATCTCAGTTGCAATTCATCTTTATCGCTTTTCTGTTTCTCTTCATTTTAATATTCTTAGAAATGCTTGGTTACCTTCTTTTAAGGTCACTCCTGCAGTTGCAATGAATTAGCTTATACTATACATACAGCAATGTATTTCTGAGTCTTCGAGACACCCTGGTGCCAACCCTACCTAAGGCATCATGCCATCTTGAGACTCAAACATTTGTAGAGCCAAGGAGATTGCATGACCCGATCATCATGCCTATTGCTCTCATTCTGAAACCTTTGGGTTACATTGGAGTCGGGAACAAACTGTCGCCCAGATTCTGATTCTGCAGAAGTCGATGATGACATTGTTGCTTCGGAGTCCGAGTTGGTAGGCTTCTCTTGCTTACCAACCCCAGTTGCTAGTGTCAGCTCCAGGTCAAAATCTTCAAGCTTGACCTTCTTCTCCCCCGAGTTGCTGCACCATTGAACATCCGCGCTTGCCTTGGTGTGGCCGTTCATCTCTGTAAGCTGCATCTGCGTCATCAGCTGCTTCTGAGTCCGATACAGGCGGTGCAGCTCGCGAACCTGAAGGAAGAGATCATGGAAGAACGGTAAGCATTTCAGAAACCTGTTTTCTGCATCTGAGAAAGAATTTGGTTGGTGAAATGGTTTACCTGTTGTTTGAAAGTCTGTTCCTGCCTCAACATGGCAACCTTGATGTGTTCCTTCTCCATCTATGTCCACTCCAGACCTGTTATCAGCTTTTGACCTGGACAGTGTGCCTGCCTCTGACCTGTTTCATTGGAGCATGGCAGATAAGTTGAAGTGGTTCTTACCATTACAAGTTGCAACTAATAGAAATGGATGTCTGATGCTACTGCATCTGTATCACAATTACTGGAGATTTCTCTTAGTGAGTTGCAACCAAGTTCTTGCTGCATTTCTTGCTCATGAGAGCTCTGTTTTTTTTTAATCTTTTACATCAAGAACTATCTTATTTTCACCTTGGCAGACACTTGTATGATGAGGCATTTAATTTTCTACAGTTTGGTGAATGAGTATCCAAAGACATCATATACTAAATGCTGCATTGTTACGGTTGTGTGCAATGTAAGGCTCAGTTGACAATTGTCCTTTGTGCTTGTACACCTGCAAGTGCACTGATGTGAACTAATGAAAATGAATTGGGATCAGGCTGATATAGTTAGCAGCGAGACAATAAATCTACAAAGATATACAAGAAATGAGTCACTTTCTGGCTAAAAATTGCTCAGTTATGGATACAAGTTATGCAAACAACATGCAGGAACAGACAGACGTTCCTCGTCTCTGCAAACTCACCCAATAATTCAACTTTTATCACAACGTTGATGAATTTGGGCATCAGATGGAAAAGCAATCTAATAGGACTGATGTGAGATGGAATTTTTAAAGTTGTACTGGGTGTGATGGATCCCTTGTTTCCTCCTGCCTGTACACTTCTGCAGGTGGTAATCTGTAGTGTCTTCCACTAACAGAACTATACATAAACAGAAAAGTTACTCCGCATCCTTTTGCCTAAAACTAGAAAAGGGACACCTTAAACCGTACAGATGTTCAACACCGATACATAGAACTCTGGAAGAACAAGGGAATATGATACATCATAATCTTTCAAATACTACAAGAGAAGAAAACTGATTTTGAAACTCCCAGAATCATCATGATGAAAGCTGAAGAGCAGTTTTTCAAAAAAGCCTGCAGGATCATGCGCAAACCAAGAACAAGCAAAGGAGATCAGAGGGTTCTCTGCTCACCTCTGCCTCAAAATTCACGCTGCTGAAACTTCTGAAGATGGAAGGCACCTCTCACGCAAGAAGATATCCTGGTAGCAACTGCTCCTAGGCCGAAGGAAAGAACTTGGGTGCTGCTAAGAAGCAAGGGGCAGCAAGGTTGGCATGTATCAAATCTGGTGAGGCAAGGAGGGAGGGGCAGGGGATTTAAGATTCTCTCTCGTCTCCTGTCATTAGTTTTACAGTCATGGTGGGACCTCGTGGGCATGCCAAACAAATCCATGTCACCTTGGCCAATGGAGTTCGTATGCGATAAAGGCCCCAAAGATGCTCCTATGTAGTGCCAAGAAAAGGATAGGGCCAAGATAAGAAGCCCCAGCTATTGTATTCTTGCTTGCAACACCGAAATTCCTACGTGCCCCACCCCGATGCCACGTCTGGGCTCCTTTGGATTGCGGAAAAAATTCTCGAATAATGCATTTTTTTAGTGAAATTGAACTGATTTTTTTGAAATTTTACGATTCAAAGAAGACCTTAACAATTTTTGTTTATTGCTTTTTTATCCCCAAATAATAACTCAAGCTTGTTCCTTGTGGTACTTAGGATTTCTTTCTCAGTGGTTTGTGAAGATGTCGGTGCTCTCCACGGGGCTGTGTAGCTAAGCTGATTTTCAATGGTTCTTGTGGATCATCACCTCAGACAACTAGGCATGCGATGTTTTAGATCTCACACTCACATGTTCGTTGGATTAAGCTTATCTTCACCAGTTGCCCCAAATAGTTGATATATGGACTTAACAATACAGCACTGTCACCCAAAGTCAGAACACATCCACCTTAGCACCACATGAAAAACTATTTATTATAAGAAATCGCCCCTACCGATCGCTTGAGGCGAAAGCTCCAGGAATGTATGGTGGATGCCAAACTTATCGCTTTCTACCAGGTTAGTATCTAGTATAGTATTTTCTTACAGTGGGGGTAAAGATAGCAACAAGCAGGGCTACGCTTTATTTACTCTTATCTGAATCCATCGAAACCTAGGTCCGGCTAGCAGTCAATTCCTGAACAGATTCAGATCGAATTGAAGTTGGACCTTGTGCTGGCTCGATCGACATGCAGCCTCGAGATTTGGCAATGTGATTGGGTGGCGAGTTATGTGGAGTGGTTGGAGCAACAATAGTAGTAACGTGCATGTGTTGCTGGTCCCCCAGGACCTAAGATCTGCGAGGCACGCAACTGCTCATTTGTGATGGGAATTTTGCCCGGGGATCGATCGGGACAAGGCCGGAGGGCCTGAAAAATCCGGTGCTGTATGATTAGTTCTAGACCGTGGGGGTGTCTGCCAGCCAGCCCTGTCATTTTCCATCTCATCGCCGTCAGATGCAGGTCCCTGTCGAGCGCCTCTCTCTAGCTACCCGGGGATTAGCTGGATGGATCTCTCGTTGATGCTCTGCTCTTGGACCCTGACTGACCTCTGGGTAAGAGGGTGTGCGGTTTTGTCGGATGCTGCATCTCCACAGTACTTTTGTCACCTGCATTATTGGAAGCAACTGTTCTTTCTCTTTTTTTTTTTTTAACTTCCTCCGTCCCGAAAATACTTCATTTCTGGATGTTGTCAAATTGATTAAATTTAAAGTTAGATTTGACCGAACCTAGAACTGAAGTTATTTTAGGACGAAGGTAGCAGTAGTTGTTACTATCCATGGTACATCGTCCACAGGGGTTAGTTTACGGAGGAAGAAAAGAATTAGTTGCAGTATTACCAGTTCTCTAGAACAGCTAAAATAATGTGGTTTAGGGATGGAACCATGGCAGCTCTGAGAAGCTGGCACTGGGTGGGTTTAAGTTGATATGAAATCATTGCCGTTTCTGAACTTTACCAACAGAAAGGATAAGCTGATGAACACGCGTAATGATGTTTTCTTTGATTAGAAGGCTGAAGCAAAAAAGGCCAACATAACTTGACAAGTAAAATCATTTCTACTTTGTGTTCAGATAAAAAAAAAATCAATCTGGTCACCTTATATTTACGATAAATCCATCTGAACTTTGATTTCCTAAGGATGACAGAAATAAGACCGAACCAATCATTTCACATGTGCGCATTTTAATTAGGGTACGCAAATCTTAAAAAACAGAGCCACCAAACTGGCCGGTGGTGCATGTAACTCCATGAGCTTCGTACAAGAGCTGGTCCATGATTGTGTGACGTCATTGCATCCACACATAAGATGCCACGCCATGCAGTCTACCGTTCTGTGCTTGGCGAAAGACAACAAAATCTCTAGATCTACCTACCGGCAAACCCATCTCTTACAGGCAGTTGGGATCGCACATGGGACGACGCCATGTGTGCCTTCTTTCATCTCATTTTATGAGTATTTGAAATCTTAAGAAGTCTAATGTTTGCTCTTTTTTAAAGGCCCCTTTGACAAGGCTTATTGGACATACTACTCCATCCTGAAAATGATGTCACTTGGATATAAGCAAATCAGTTTCAGCCTGTACAAATCGGACGTTTTAAACGACATCAATTCCTGAATGGTTGGAGTAATCCTTACTGAACATTTTGAACATAAGCACTTGGTGCAAAAGTCGACACAAGCCACCCATAAAAAATGATAGTGAGCATAAACTATGATTTTGCAGTTGAGTGCAGTAACACTTCAAATAACCTAGGACGTGATTGGTTCACTGGATATATGTTGCTTGAAACATTAATGATAAAATGGTTCTAGGACCACACTATATGCATTAGTTAATTTCTTTATCAATACTTGAATTAAGATTGCCTGGCTTCTTCCAACCTTTTCCTCCTATATGTATGTATAAAGTGAAGTCTTGAAGGAATCTACAACATTTTTTCCTGACAGGGATTTGCCGCAGCAGGCTATAGAATATTTACTCTCTCATATATATGCATACTCCACATAATAATTTGCCAATAAAGCGCATCAAACAGTTTCATTATTATTTTAAACATGTTAACAAAGCTAGTTAATTAATCAGCAGGCCGTGGTACAGACACAAAATTAAAAAATGGAAAAAGAAAGAGAAAGAAAGGATGGAGGATGCTGCTTCCAAGTGAAACACTACAAGGATGCCACTTGATGGTGTTGGGAGAATCTTTCACCTGAAAGCCAGCCTCTTGCTGTTCATCTCAGATGAGGGACCCCAGACAGTGGAGCACGCTTTGCCGGCCGAGGAGGCGCACCGCCTGATCCATGCTTGGTGGGGGCTCCTGCTGCAATGGATGGATTTGAGTGAGGGCAACCTAGCGTGCATGCATTTCCAACCAGCATCATTGGTCGCTCACTGTTCAGAGCCATTAGCACCTAACCCTTAGGGAAGATAGAAAGGGGAAAAGGTGAATTCAGGTGACTATTATTGAGTTTCATCTCTAGCTCAACTCAGGCTGTTGGGAGTCTTCATCAGAGGGACCATGGCAAGGTGTCAACATGCAAGAGAATCTTGCTAGAATGAATGCAAACCCATATTATTATTTATTACTAATTCAATTTTCCATGCTATTCTGAATTCGTCAGATGCATCACACGTTTTGTTGCATGCAGATGCTTTGAAAAGATTTTCAGTTCATTACGATCGAGTCTTCAAAATTTTAAAACCTAGTCCTGTCAAAATCCTCAGGCGTGTCTGCGAAACTACTTGGACTGCAAGTACTTGAGATAAGGCAGAAACTATATACCAGGAAGTGCGAGTGGGATGAACTGCTCACCCACTCTGCAAATTGGGAGCAAAGATTGGCCGCAGATGAGAGGGAATTCTGCAAAAGTTTCGGTCAAAAAGACAGGCTGATCAAAAGCTCGAGTTCCAGAAGCAACATCTAGCTAGTTGCTGTCTGTCTGCGCTGTCGCGTTTGAGTTATTTGAGGGAAGCATTTTTCTTGCACTGTTGCAGGTGCAGCGATCAAAAGCTGGAATGAGACACGCAGTGTGGCTATCAGTCTATAATGGTTCATGACTCATCTCTTATCTTTAGTCACTGCTGCAGGTGGTGCCATTTTGTGTCGGTCGGTTTATCTACCAAATCATGTCGATCGGAATTAATTTGAAACTGTTTTGGAAGACATAAAATTTCTCATGAAACAGTTCGCTTTTACTGTCTGAAATGGGAAAACACAATACAAAAGATAGAATGAAATATATAATACCAAAAACTATGTGTTTCTCCACTCTGAGTAGTCTAGGGGAAAAAAATAAGAGCAAACTTGTTGTCAACTAGTTCTGTTGGTTTGGGAAATGCAAGCTACATCCTGTCATAGACTTCATATAATACATCTAAGCATAACCCTAACATGCCCAACATGAAAAAAGGAAGCTTTACACAGATGCAAAGATCACTCTGACACTAGGGGAACATCATGATTCAACGAAACCACTTCTATGATTGAGTAGAAATATTCCACTTCAAGGCTTAAAAATAAACGTATCATTCGTACGCCAACTAGTTATTCTGATCTAAGCATCCACCAGCACGACCGTGCACTGAGCACATTTGTTTATGCACCAACATGCAGTGGAAGAATCTTTGCACAAAATAATAATGGTGATTAGAATGAGAACCTTTTGTCTGCAAAAAGCAACTACAATTTCCTCAATACATATGGTCCTCCCCAAACCAATTTATCCTGACCTTAAAAGCCCAATTTAGGTGAAGGTGGTACCATTGTTCTCGCGCACCAACCGCATTTTTGTTCATCCTAGAAATTGGAAAACATGATTTGGCATGACTTTTGTTTAATGTTCCAACTTCAAGTGGAACCTTAAATGGCTTAGTTATTATTTAAATTATTGTTAAAATTAAAGCCTATGTACGTCCCCCAGTTAGTGAATGGGTTGGAAATTACACTACATCCAGAATAGATTTCAGATTCTCTTGGTATATATGACTTAGGATTCTCTCATTTTCATCTCACTTGCACCGTCCATGTAGTATGATAATAATAAATAGAATAATCTTGGTCACAGAGATCCAGATATCACAAAGTGAATTGTAATGCTGACACGTAGAAAAGGAGAACAACAGAACCTTTTTCCCACTGGGCTTGTTGAGCATGGCACACATGGTCCCAAAGCATCAACACTGCACAGAAGACTGCAAACATCTCACCCACTTGATTCAACCACACTGCATTGGATCTGATCTGAGTGCTGAAAAGGGCAGACCTTTTTTCATTCAGCAAAGCAGATAGCTGGAGAACTTTCCGTGACCTAAAAATGTCACTTGAACATGTTCTCTTCCACATAATTGGCTCAAAAATCTCATGGCTTCAACGTCACCCCATGACGACCGCTATCTGCTCCAAAAGGGCGCACTTGCACAGGAAGAAGTCTGAACACCTGTGTGTCCAATGATGGTTCCATATGGCGCAACCACAAGAGTGACCCCAGCTCCAGTAGTGAACACATGGAATTCAGAAAGTTCTTGCAAGATGTCACCACCACTTGATATCCGATCGACTGTCCAAAATTCCTGATCAACGACATCGATGAGAGACGAAAGGCGTCGCGACATCGAAAGGAAGTCAGAGGATCTGATTCCACCGATGTTAACATTCACCAGAATGGTTAGCTAACCCTTGGTGCATAACAGCGGCAATTGCTGTTGCTCTTGACATGGACACCTGACCAAACAATTGGGTAAGTGACCTAAGTTCCTGACTTGGACACCTGCCCTAAGCAATCCTCTGCCTCTTTGTCCTCAGCTGCAAGGAAAAACCAATCAAATAGTACGTGAACTATTGAACGCACACTTGTCCCGTTTGAACAGGCAGGTTACAAACCCTGTCTTGAAGATATTATCACCATTCAACTACTAAAATGATCTCAGGTACAGATTTTCATAAATCTTGGACTCCAATAGCTACAAAACCGTGGTGTAACAATGAAAGAAACTGTACTACCAGCACTGAGTCTTGTGTCTTCACATCCACACAAAGCTGTGAATGAGAACCTTAACCAATTCTCTACTTTTCCAAATGAGAAAATAAATATAAATGGATATGGATTTCAATTTTTAAACAACCTTTTGGAATCCATCTGGACATGGATTTTTGCAAAGGAATATCAAGTCCCCAGTATGCTAGAACAACGCTGAATATAGTATGTCCCTCTAGACAGGATCTCAAAATCAACGTGTCAAAAAACGAAATTAGTAAAGTAAGAAAGCAACAACAGGAATACAGCCATGAAATATAGGAGACCCCCCCTCC
>BCLH01000847.1:60877-87351 GCA_001602315.1 Zoysia pacifica
GGTACTTAAAAATAATTTGTAATACATATTTGAACTAATTTTTTAAATAAGATGAATGGAAAAATGACTTTAAATGTATTTAGGAAGATAGAAATAAAAAAAACCAAAGTTTAGGATCCAGATGAGAAGGGGATAATAGTTTAGGGTGCTAAAAAATTAAAGTTCAGAGACCAAGATGTGACAGAACAATAGTTTAAGTGCAAGAAATGCAAAATCATAGTCTATGGACCTAAATGACACATGCCAACAAGTTGGAGGGTCATTGGTGCATTTTACTCTAATTTATACATAGATGCCAAATCGAGCTAGCCAGCTGCACCCTCCTTTAGAAATTATAGAAGCAGACAGATTGATGTTTTCTATCAGTGATCACAATCAGAGCCTGAATAAGTCGAAGAGAATAGCTGTGAATATAGGTTCAACTTTCAGCATACTCATTATGCAATACAAGGCACTGGATAAAATGAAGTTGTAAACGATGCCAAGCAATGTACTTCCTCTAGTTTGAAAATATTGACACTGTCCACTTTTATAGTACTAAAAAAATATGTTCAAATATATAAAATTATTAACCGTGTTTCTAATTACCTCTAATGTTGAAGCAAATTATAGCAAAATGTATGATATTTATCTTATTTTTTGTAAAAGACGAATAGTCAAATGTAACGTAAAAAGGCAACGGTGTGGATGTTTTAAAAGCGGAGGTACTAGAAGTGAGCCACTAATGAACCTTTCTTATCTGCTTAGAAATTAGCAATGATACAATCGAACACTTCCTCTATCAAAATAGTTGGCAATAAAGCATGCCTTCCTTGAACTGATGGCAACGTAGCGTAGTTTTGTAAAGGGAAAAAAACTACAGCTATGGGTGAGTGATGAAAGTACAACCAAGTCAATTACTTTCTCTGTTTCAAAATATAAACATTTTTAGATTTAGTCAAAGTCAAAGTTTTATCACTTTGACCACTAATAATATATAATTAATAAGATTTTATTATATAAAAATTATATGTTTTGAATTCATCATAAAATAAGCTTTCATAAAAAATATATTTTTACATTAGAAATTATCTAATTTGCTAGATATTGTTTGTAAAAGTTAAAGAATTTGATCTTATTTAAACTTAGAAATGCTTACTAATTTTTCAAACGATTCGTATACTGATAAAAAAATGTACTATCTTGAAGCAAAACCCTACGCCTTCTCTAAGAGGCCTGATAGGTTCTGTGCACTGGAAGGGACTGCCCTGAACCGGCGAGCATATGTAACCTACAGAAACTTCTTACCATGGATACGGTCTCGCCAACTGCCAAGGATGCCCTCATTTCTCCGTCGGAATGCACGTCGCGAAAGAGACTGTTTTGCTGCTGCAATAATTCTTTTTTTCTTGAAATTGTTTGTCCAAAATCGTTCCAGTCCTGGACGCGCTGGGGCACTTGTAAAAAAGTATTTTTTATCGAACATGTTTAAGAGCTACGTATCATTATATTAAAGAATAAAAAATAGACAAAGAAGCCCTTACAGATCACTCACACACACCTACAAAACTCAGATTTACATTCGCACCCGCTATAAAACCCAGAACCAGCACAACTAAGAACCCTAAGAAGCCTCCAATAATCGGGCAGACCTCTCGCCCCTGCCAAGCTCCAAAGCTGCAACTCCTCAATAGCAACAACCAAAGCGACTGCTATGCTTGGTGAAAGTCCATCAAACACACACCTGTTGTGATGTTTTCAAATAATCCACGCCCCTAGCATAATAACCGAGCTAAGTCCACCTCTGACCTGGGCGTCAACTGTGGCTGCCGCTCGTTCCCACTAATTATCAAAAGCTAACTCAGTAGGTTGAGGTGCAATAGAGTGCAACTGCAACCGATTAAGCAAGAGATACCAGAACTAACGTGTGAAAACGCAGCGAACCAAGATGTGTTGAATAGTTTCTTTCTCCTGGTCACAAAACACACAACGTGCAGGATGTGCAGGCCACGTCGGGCAAGCTGTCCGTAGTCCAACAACGATCATGTGCTGTAAGCCAAAGAAAAAACTTACATTTGCCCGGCACTCAAGACTTCAACAGTCTCTCATGAGGTCTGAAGGAATCTGAACCCTGAAACATCCCTTCATAGGCTGACTTTGCCAAATATATTCCTGATGGAGAGAACCGTCAGATATGAGTATCCTGAGTCTCTTATTGAAGCACCACTTGTGACATCATTTCAAACACTTAGAAAAACACATATAGAACATCAATCGACATAGCTCCCCGGATATCATTTATCCATGATTGATTGCTAATGGCTTCTTGGACTGAGACTTTATTTGCTATTTGCTTAGAGACTCAAGAGTGTAGCAGCAGTGCAATATCCGTCATACTCTGGTTATGGAGCCATCTGTCTCGCCAGAACAATGTATTTGAACCATCTCCTACTTCTATCACAACTGCCATGGAAAAGAAAGCTTGAACTGAAGCATTCACCTGAACCTTGAAAGTTGACCAGGATCTATGCGGCTCTTCTTTTTGAAGCCAGACCCATCCCATTTTTTTTGCAGATCTGAGATACCCAAATCGCCAAGCTCTTTTAATAGAGTAACTTTCTTCCAGGTGACAAGACAATGTCATCCTTTTTCTTTGAAGAACTTTCTGAAGCTGCTATGCAACTTCTGCTAATTGGTTGAAAATTCCCAAATGATGATGGTCTTATCTTGGAGGTATTTTGTTCTGTTTCTGATAAGCTATCAGCCATGTTCGCAGCAGTAGAGGTGTAAGATGACCAATGAAGTGTCGAAAGGACACTTACTTGAAGAACTGATTCCTAGTGTTTAACACTTGATGCAGTTGGTGGTTCTGACGTTATTTTTGATTTTCTGAATTTTAAAACTGACGAAGGTTGATTCAGACTTCAGAGTGTCTTTTTAGCACCTCTCAGCTTCCTCGTAAGAGTGTCAGATACTCAACTCCAAACTAGCACAAGTAACCATCTACAGTGAAACAATTTAGATATCAATTAAGGTCATGTCGATTGATTTTCTTGTGCCGCCTTTATTCTGAAATTATTTTTTATCAATTTCATCGTCATTACTGATACATGCCCCAAAATTATGGTCGCAAAAGGGTTATTTTGATGAGCCTGTTGGTGAATGTTCTTCTTCAGCGGTGAGGGTTCAGCCATGTGTCTACTTGCTCAGCGGTGATAGTAGCAAATACTGTAGCCAAATGTTGCACTGGTGACTAGGAATCTGCGCCGTCCTTTTCATGGCTATCTATGCCACTTTGGATGATGAAAGGTATCCCACTTTGAAATTGTTTTGATAAACATACAAGTAGTGGAAGTATATGCAATGTTGAGAGCACTGAAAAAATAATTCGGATAACTCTCTGGATAGTAACTTCTGTCCACCACATATTTTGGACCAGAATAGCCCGCTAAGACCTCGTTCGGTTTTACCTCCACCCAGGTGGATTAGAAGGGGAATGAATCCATTATCTCTAGATAAGGATTCAATCTTCCTCATTCTACCTCATTCCCCTCTCATTCCTATGGAACTGAACGTGACCTAAAGAGGAATGAGAGGCAACAGGAAGCTTTTATATGGCCTAAGATTATTCTTCATGCAGCTGCATATTTACAGTTTTGTACCTCTAAAAGTGGAGATTATATGTCTATAAAAAAGGGAAGCATATATGGTGATTTATAAAGATAGGTGAGCTAGTGATGGATCTTTAATGGATAATGAATTATAAGAACAGTGATGGATCTTTAATGGATCCTTCAATGTATAATGGATTATATGATCTTTAATAGATAAGTGATACTCCATCCCAAAATAAGTACCACCTCTATCCCAAATATAAGCATTTCTCTGTTTAGTCAAATCTTTATCACTTTGACCATTAATAATGAAGAATTAATAATATTTTATCATATATATGTTATTCTCCACCTAGAGTGATGAGTCTTATTCTTTAGCTAACTATTTTTACTGAATAAATTTTCTGTAAAAAAATGGTTTTTACTGAATGATCTCAGTAAGAATGTAGTAAGATCTTAGTAAAAACTACTCACTCTATTCTCAATTACTTGTCATCCTAGAGTTCACAAGTTTTCTTCTTTTACTTGTCATCTCGCTTTCTAATACATCTTCTTCTATTTTCAATATATTTATATCTTTATCTCTCTCTTTCTCATTTTCATTTTCAGCACATCTCACCTTTTTTACTTTTCTTAATTTCTATACCACTATTCAGGATGACAAGTAAAAGAGGACAGAGGGAGTATGTTAATTTCTATCGATAGCACTCATTTTTACTAAAAAATTATTCAGTAAAAACAGTTGAGTGAAGAATAGTACTTCCTTATTTTATCACATAAAACTATTTGTTTTGATTCATCGTGAAATAAGTTTTCATTAAAATTATTTTTTATATTTTCTAAATATTATTGATCAAAGTTAAAAGAATTTATCTTTAACCAAACTCAAAAATGCTTATATTTTAGAACGGAGGTAGAATCATTTTTTTTTACTTTTACAAATCATGTTTGATCATTCATCTTAATTTACAAATTTACGAAAATATCATATTTTTTTGTAAATTGGTTTATTATTAGAAATGGTTTGTGCCTATTTTATTTGTTTTTATGTTCATATAAACTTTTTGAATAAGACGAACAGTGAAACATAATGTTTGACTAGTAAAAAATAACATTATTTTGAGACAACGGAGAGAGTATTATATAATCACTAAATCGTAGATCATTTAATGGATTAATAAGATACTATATTCTATGAAATCATGACACCAAAAGTGATGGAGATATTTTTCCGATTAAAGGGGCGCTCCTTTCAGCATCGAGAGCTACATTTCTATCCTGATGTGTTCCCCCTGTGACTAGGAAAGGTGCAAGGATAAAAGTCACCGCATTGCTATCTTTGAACACATCATCTATATCATGGCCGCACCACTACTTGGGATGTTGAAAGGCACTTACGTTTTCCAAGATCGTTCTCTTGCACGTCTGACGTCTCACATTAAACAAGTGTAAGTTACAGTGATCACACACTAGATCAAATAACGTATTGTAGGACCATGCATGATCGCAATTTCACCCATAAAGTACGATAACTGATCGTGGATAGCAAGAACATCATGAATATTTATCAACATACATGGTTCTGAAAAATATGGATGTTCGAAGTACACACAAGGTAAGTAAATATTAAGCGACGATGTTGAAAGAGCATGGGTTTTTTTTTTTGCGAACAAAAGAGCATGGATTATTACTAAGAGCTTTCTGAAACTACCGGGATATCCATAGCGATACATTTTTTGGTTTTATATTGAATTACGCATCACAAATAGGGCCTGCCGGTCGCTCCTTCCTTTTGATTTAGAAGGGTCCAAGTTGAGTGAGGTTGGCCAATCACCATCAAAGCCTGAAGAAGACACGGCGATGACAAGATTTAGTACTCCTGATTACGTGATGAAGACAAGTGGACCAGCTAATAACTCCTTAAAAAAAGGAACTGATACAATTATAGTATGCTGTGCATGATGTTGAGCTCTATTTGTTCATAAAGAACATTAGATATTTCTGAAAGGTTCACAGTACGGTTGTTGAACACTTTATGCTGGCTTATACTCCCTCGGTCCCGATAGTAGCTACAGTCATGCATGCCTACAGCTCCCTCAGTTCATTATCTTCTTTACCAAATATCTAAAACCGTTAGAATTTAGTTACTACTTCAAGAGTGTTAACTTCACCTAAAGATTAAATTTTCCCCAAGCACGAGGGCATACTTCAGTGAACATAAGCTTCTTGGTTCATCCTAAGATATATTGTAGGACAACACTCTATGCGGATTCCGAGCAAATGAATCGATTTGTTGAAATGAATCAAGAACATAACTACTTAGTTATATGAATGAATGAGGGGGTTGTATAAACGCCGAAGCTCGAATGAATCCCTTTGTTGAACTAAAGGAGTAACACCTAAGAGCAACTCTAGCAAGTACCTAAAGATAATACAAAAATATAAATATATCTATTATTAGTGAGAATAAGCCTCCAACAGTGATCTAATTGAACACCTTAAATTTACCTATTACCACTTTAACCTTTCTCGGTAGCTAAATGTGAGTCTCTAATATGCAATATCTATACTAATTTTAGCCACTAGTATTAATTTAACAACTACTATAAGATAGCTTCAGGTACTTTAATTTTTAGTACTTGTTGGAGATACTCTGACAAAGAGATAAAAGGTAAGCTTGAAGTAAAAGAAACAAATGATAAATTTCATCCGAAAAGAACCTGATCAGCGCACAATAAGTAGTTGGAGATCGAGCATGGTCCCACATGTGGGTGGATTCCTGCTGTTCAAAAGATCTCCCAGGCTACAGCTAAGAGGTCCAAAAAGACTAATATGTACTCCTTTCATTTTTTAATTATTGTCGTCGTTGACTTTTAATTTCAACTTTGACTATTCATCTTATTCAAAAAAGTTTAATAAATATCAGTTACTTTATTATAATTTAGTTTATTATTAAAAATATTTTAATCACACCTTATAATTTTATATATTTAAATTTATTTTTTTAATAAAACGCATAAGTTAAAGTTGAGATTAAAAATCACAGCGACAACAATTAAAAAAATAAAAAAAGTACCTTTTACTATTCTTGCAGGCGGCGGGTTCCGTTCACCCAATCTTGGTGATGGCATCCAAAGACACCATGAGGACGAGCTCCTCATGGCTGGAAGCGTGGTAAGGTTGCTTCATGTGCGCCGCTGCAGCTGCCTTCCGCTTCCGCTGCTGCTCCTTCCTGCGGAATCGACAGAGGTAGAAGACGACGTCGGTCAGTGTCGCACTCGCACCGCTCACCGGCCTAACAAGTCGTCAACAAGGCCAGCCGAGCATTTCGAGGGCAAACCTTCTCACGACGCCGGCGGTGGTCGCCGCCGCCGGATGCGGCCGGACCTTCTCGACGTCCGGCTGCCGGGAGAACGAGCACTGCCCCATTTCGAACTCCTCTCTCTGCCTGCCTTCTCTCTCTACGCCTGCGAGTTGACTTGCTTGGTTAGACAGAGCAGAGGTGCAACGGCGAAGCTGTTGCATATAATTGGGTTTGCAAAGGCGTTGGTAATTGTTTAGTGTTTTTTTAATTTTGGGGACCATGCACCCTTGTTAGTATGATATTGGGAAAAGGACGCTAGAAAAGTATACCGGCGTCGCTTTTAAGGTCTCAAAATATAGCTAGTGGAGCTAGGTACCAAAGGTATTCAGATTTTAAGCAACTTGACTCCGACGTGGCACTGCTGTAGTCGGCAGGTTGAATGGCTTGCGATGCCAAGTCGGATTATCCATGTCAACACTAACCATCAAAACGCTGAAGAAATAGGATGGATGATTACTAAGTTTTGCCGCACACCATTCAGACCGATAATCATTTCTCGAGATAAACCGGGTTCCTGTTTCCCAGTGAATCTAGAACCGTACCAAACGCATCTAAGTGGAGCACATCAAAAGTTCATCGAATAAATTTACGCTGTTTGACAAGTTTTAACATGAGAAATAAACTGAATCCTATTGAACAATTGTGGCACACAACAAAAATTAAACAACGAAGCAAACAACTACCATAGTTATTGCAGCACGCTGAAATTTTGGTACGGTAAATTATGGCTAGCATCCGTACAGGCCCGAAGAACCTTCAAATTTCTTTTGTATAGAAGGGAATGTCATCATGCACTCCAAGTTGGTTGTCACATCAATATGCATCAGCATTTCGTTGTAATCAGATGTGCAAATCCAAAGCAACGGTGCCTAGCACTATCGGCATCTAGAAAACAACATTGCTACTCAACTGCTCCAAGCAACCGATGAGCTGGAGTCTTTAACCACGCAGTTTACATTGGCATCCTACATCCATCTGATAACCTTTTCCCTTGTGCAGGAAAGAAGAGGATATTCATTCAGGATAGGATACCGTCAACGTTTGAAAGATCTGAAGGAGCATGACCCATCCAGACTGCAGATGCAATGTCTGTGTAGGCAAGTCCACTATAGCATGAGCAACTATTCTGATCACATGAAATAGTTGTATTACATGCTTTGTGTATGTATTACGTAAAGCATACAACAAATGGCAGGCTTACATGGGCAAGGAAATAAGGTGGCTCATTTAATTGGAGTAGCTTACATCCGACACAACTAGAACATACTAGGCACTAAACACAAAACTGCAGGATCGACCAGCTTCAGAATCTTCCCAACCCAACCCGAAAACTGGTGCCAAGCAGTTCCAATCGCCCAAAAAATTGATTATTTTCTTTGTGGGCGTAACTTCCCTTCAATGATGCATACAAAAGCTGGATGATGGAATAATGCACGGCATTGTAAATGAAGTCCACAGCAGAGTACTCTCATTTCTGCAAGTCTATGTCCAGTGTCAAATCAGAGTGAAGTCGTTTTGGTTCCCTCTCTCCCAGATGCAGAGAAACACAGATGTCATCGGGTGAATACTCTAGGTCCGTCAGGTTATTCAACTCACCATTGCTTTCTTGACCATCACGCATCGGTGACATACCAATGAGATTCGGGATGAACTGGCGCTCTTCAACATTTTCACTGGGACCAAATGGTTCGTCTGTCGAGGTGACCGAATTATCTCGAGGAAGTTGCTGTATGTTGATTCCAAGAGGCTCGTAAATTTTGTCCACTTTATCTTTCTCTTGAGGGGCAGCAACAGGTGATGATTCTACAGCAGTGGAATTAGCCGCCGCAGCAGCAGCAGCTAGAGTAATTCTCTGTTCTTCCAGGGCCTCTGCGTACAAAAAAGAGCAGTATGTTCCATCAGAGGAAACATAAAAAGTTTGCACAAAAAAAAAAAAGATATCATTCCTAGCTAGTATGATCCAGATATTCAGCTTCAATACAGTACAAGACCTTGTAGCCCTTCACTCGTCGTGATTAGATCAAGCTCCAAGAGATCAAGGAGACGACCAAGGTCAACCCCGCTAGTCCAGTTCTCTGGACCGTAACCACTTTTTAGCTTCAACCTTCCACGATTAGCCGTACCACCCCATATAATCCCTATAGGTTGTGGCTTCTCACCATCTTGTCCTGTCAAGATTATAAGGCTTCCACTATCGCCTTCAAGATCAAATGTTTGTTGGTTCTCCCCAACAACAAGAAAGTCAGTGAAGAAACATATCCCTTTCTCATCGTTGTACTCGAGAGCGTATGCGACGACAGTCCCTTTAGTCATACCAGAGCTTCTTCCAACTTTGACAACTTGTTTCCCGATAAGACTTCCAATTGGGGATTGAAGATCAATTGCCTTTACGTCCCCAATGATTCCTACTCCTTTAACCGAGGTGCTGACACTAGTGATGTCAAAGTCGTCAGCAAATGGTATAAATGCACCATCAGCTCTCACAAAAGTTTCTGGAAAAGCATTAGAAGCAAAGGACAAGTTAGGGAAAAAGGATATCATTATGCCATCAAAATAAATAGCAGTATTGTTTGAAAGATAAGTTTTGCAGTAAGCATGCTACATCTACACCAAAACACGAATGCGATCGCCATTCACATCTACCTGGATTTGTTCCTGCATAGATCCCATACCAAACATCATCTGTTATAAATGATGTTGCTCTTTCAACAGCGCCTAGGTAAACTCCTGGTCCAAGATTAGGAGGCAGTGGATGGAACATCTTTTGATTGGGATAATCCAGATCAACTGCAACATGCCTATTCGTAAGGAAACCAACTTGTTTATTGCCAGTTCTACTCTTCACAATGGCACCCAATGTCCCATATGTCTCAAGACTAGCAACCTGAAGATTAAAACATAACAATTTTTAGCCGTAGATGTTCCAGTACACAGGAAAACATCACTGAGTAATGAAGGGCTGGAGTAAGCTTGGACCTTTCATGATTATAGCACCGCATGCCATGTGATAAAGAAAGGAAGCGGTCAAGATGCTGTATGATAAACAAAGCAACGATACCTGTGAACCTGAGCCTATAATTGGGTCGCTACCACGCAATCCATCGACAAGCTCATCATACAATTGCTCCTTTGGTGTTGGAGCCGGTGCACCATAATAAGAGAACTCGACAACATCAACATCACACCATATACCCCCAGGTCCCTGTTTATGGAACAATACAAAACTGAATATGTAAGTCCAGATTACTCAAAGAACGTGCTAAGTCACATGGTCCACAATAAGGCATATACCTCAAGGGCAGCTGGAAGACATTGTGTGGTGCTGAGCCACTTCCTATGAACCTTCCGAGCAACAAATACAAGGATTGCAGGTATGTCAGTCAATGTTCCCTTCCTGATTCTAAAGCCTATAGCTGTGCCGAGACTAAAGCGGCGCAAGATCTTGCTGTGGAAGGCCCTTATAATCATCAAATCAAGTAAGGTAGTGGCTTGCTGCCCCTGTGGCAAGCGACCAAGATGTCCTGGTAGCACGCCCTTCTGTAGATTCCCAAAGTAATTCGCACGACCTTCGGCTGAGCCGTGCATTAGAGTAGAAGTAGGCCAAGAAAAGTATGCAGCGCTGCTTTCAGAGTGCTGACCAGCTGAGGCAATTGGTTGGAGAGGAGATGGGCAACTATTATGATTGCATCCGTTTCTCTCCATATCCAGCGCCGAACCCTCTGACTGAGATGAACCTGCATGCGCCTTCCAAATATCTGAGGGCTGCATTATGCAAGTATCATCTAGTTCTGCAGCCTTCTGAAGCCCTCAATATTGTAAAACTGCAGCATGTGAGAGAAGACCTACAGAAAAATAGTTGACAAAGTCAGTGTTCACATCGAATGCAAAACTTATTAATGAAAAAGGAGTACCGTCAGTTTTCCACAAAAACATTACTAATAATTATGACTTGGCCTAAAGCTTTCATAAAAATGAATAGCTACAAAAGGAAGGAGATAATATAATTTAATATCATGGCACCCAATCATTCAAGAAAATACGCAAAGAAAATGGTTCCATGAAGTCAACAAAAAAAACCCAAAATGGGGAAGATCTCAGAATAAAGCTTCCTTTGCAGAGAATAAGTGCAAAATTCTGCGCGTATACCATTCTTTCCGGTGGAATAATAAAGGAATAAAATATCAAGACGCCCATAGTAGTAAAGCTTTGATGAAATTAAATGAAAGGCATTGCCAGTAAAAGTGCTCAAGGAAAGAAAAATGGAAATAAAAAAATGCTCAAAGTGTGTTGTCAGGAACATTTAATAGAACTATATTTTAAAGATGAATCATCTCTATTCGACAGATTGTTCTATGTTGTAACTGAATGAATGGAAGGTAAGGTACATCACAAGAACATACCTTATCCCCTATTTTGTAGATCAGAAAAGCAAATGGAGTTATGATTCCAAATAAGACGGAAGGATCAAACAAATAAGAAAAACATGTAACAGAAGTAATATCAGCTTAGATTCTTATCTAACCTATAACATAAGTTGGCTGGCAGAAAGCTCAGTGAAATGAATGCATATATAGAGAGATGAATGGTTTGATTAATCGAGTTCCCACCAAACACCTAAAACTGGAAAACAGGACTGCAGAACGTATAACATAGTACATACAAAATTATGAATTAGAAGCAGAAATACTGATGAGTAAAAACAAGTCATTATAAACCTATTCCTTTGCTTGTCCCTGGAGAAAGAGTGCAAGGAATAGAAATGAAGGATAAAAGATGGTCCGGTGGAGTCCTCCACTTGCACTGGGATCTCCATCTGCATGACTCACAAATGGGCTAGTCTAGGTATTGAACTAGTGCCCATATTTCATTCTTGTGCCAGTTAGATAAGAATCAATATCGGCAATACAGAAGTACCTTCCCTCCACAATGGAGCTATTCTTTGAATCCGCTCAAGCCACACAAAATATCATATCATTAAAAAGATCGTATTTATCAGAAGAAAAGTACAGTACCAAAACCGCAAAAATTGGAGGAAATCTGCACCATTTCCTTGACCCTGCCCCCCCCCCCCTCTCTAAATCTTTTGGAAACTAAGTTACACATGCCCAATTGAATTGGGGAGCCAACAAGACCTGCGGTACCAACCAGTACCGATCCTGCGCTGTCCTTGAAAATCAAACAAAGAATACGAACCTAAATCGACCACGGGGAGACGAAATCCGCGACGGAGCGGGCTGGGAGAAAGACGAAAGCTTTGGATCTGACAGGGAGCAGGCCAGAACCCATGGAACAGGCAACGGAGTCCAACCAAGAAAGCGACGTAGGAAGGACGGATCTCAGATGGACGGAAGGGGTTCTCACCAAATTGCCGCGCCGGGAGAGAAGCAGCGGATGGAGGATCCAGCAGCGGAGAGCCGCGGCCTCGCGCTCTGCTCGCCCGCCCCGCCTGTCTTCTCTCGCGTTTTTGGAGCAGGGCCCCGCGTGGCCGCGCGCGTGCGCGGTGCCGATGCGATCTCTAGAGCCGGTGACCGACGGGGGGAACGGGCATGGCGGCCGGCGGCTGGGGGCACCGCGCCGGTGGTGGGGAGGAGTGGTTGGTAGTGAGCTTGACCACCAGTCCACCAGCCACTAGGAATGCGGGACGGCCTGGTGCTTGTCTCAGCCGTCGCGCGGCTCCGCTCTGCACTGTGCGCGTGAGAGAGAGAATGGGAGAGGATTTTTCTTCAGCGTCGCCGTTACGGGAATTTCGGTTTGTTTTTCTCTTAAGTATTTCTGTTACAAAGTATAAATGCATAGTGGCAAGAGCAATTATTATCACATCGTTTTCGACTAGCCACATGTAACGACATCGTTGCACATAAAAATCGATATAAACTACATATATTATATACATGTTGCTGCGAAAATTAATGATAATTTTTAGTTTAATGGCACGATATAACTGTAAAAAATTGATGTGAACAAAATATATAAAAGATGTAGATAAAAGAATAGACAATTAAATGAGAATAAAATGGGTTCTTTACTAGACTATTTTTCAGAGGAGAAAGTTGGGAGAAATTTATCATTTGTAGAGATTATTGTTGCTGCGCTTAAATGACCCATTCATTGATTTTGTCGCTTTCAAATACTTAAATCTTTTCATTAAATCCAACATCAAACATAAGGAGATAATCATCGACATAATAAGTTATGGTCATCATCACCTTAAAATTCAATTATATGAAATGCCCACACCGGTTTTCGCAAAAAACCAAAAAATCCGCTACAGTAAACCGTAAAAACCGAACAAACGCAAGAAATAAACTTTGAGTAAAAACTACTCGGTTTTCCGGTTTTAAATTTTTGAATTTGAATTCAAATTGATTTGACCAGTTTTCCCGTTTACCACTTTGTTTTCAGGTTTATTAACCAATTTGACCGGTTTCAAATTTTTGAATTGAAAATTTTAACCGAAAATTGTGAAAACCGGATCGGTTTTCAACTCTGCTTGTAGTTCTATCCACTGTATCTTCAGTTCAGCAATATCTCAAAATCCTATTATATGAATGCCCCGTGCATCCATTTATATCCCTGTACGATACAACAACAGCCAAATATTTTATATATCTCTCTTGGGACAAGCAGCTAAACAATTCTCCAATACCTTTCTCGATCTTTTGGCTAAGATCAAGTGTAGCTAAACAATTATCCATGTTCTAAAACAACAATAAGCAATTCTCCAGTTTGGTCCAAATAAGTAACAAGCAACCATCAAGCTAATTCAATCATAATCCATCCTAAAATAAATATTTAATACTAACATCAGACTACATAAAGACAAAGATCTCCTATACCATAGCTGCTCGCTCTACCAGAAAGAGAGGTGCTTTCACTTTACAAAGAAGGGGAGTGGTGAAGAGGATCAACCGCACTTTGGGCTTGTCAGTGTGGATGTCAGCGCCGTGACCTGCAGCGGCAAGAAGCAAATCCATCGAAGGACAATTCAACTTCTGAAGCAAAAAGGCCAAGTCAACAAAGTGAATCACCACTTATCTTGCAAATGTTAATGCAGAAGATTAATGAGTTGACAAAGAAGATAAAGGATAAATTAGCATAGAAAATTATACGATGCCCTATTATTTTTAACATATTTTTTTGTGATGGAATTTTTAATATCTATGTTGTTGAATAAATTTAGTTTCCATATTTAAGTGATGAATAAGCCATCTACAATTTTATTTTAGGTCACTTATCATAGAAAATTTGGTGATATACATATTATTCTTTTTCAATATAATATTTTCCCAGAGTCAACTTATCTCCATGTTATATGTAGGCATCATTGTCTAATTCAACAACTTTATCGACATTGGAGAAAATACATGATCTACAATAAAACGTTGGAGATTCTGAAATTGATATGAGCAAGCTAATAAAAGGGGAGAAGATTTCTTCTGGATCTTTTGCAGACCTGTGAGAACTACCTGGGACTGAATTGTTTTCTTAGAGATGCCGCCACTGTGCACCTTCTATGGTCAAGTGGTTCTTGGAGATGCCGTTGTTGTGCACCTTCAATGGGCAAGTGGCTCGGTGGCTGAAGCAGTGTGGGTCAGGGAGGCGAATGTCGAGGCAGCGGACTGAGCGGGAGTGGCTAGGAGGCGCGAGGGCCAGGGGGTAGGGGCGGCCAGTTAGAGGCGGGCGGGTGATGGCCGCTGAGGTGTGGGGAGGGGCGGGGCAAGGGATGGCGCGGGGGCAGCGGAGCAGGGGCTACGAGGGAGGGGTGGGGCAGGCGGCGTCCGGGGAGGGGCGAGGCAGGGCACGGCGTGGCGAGGGGAGGGGAGGTAACAGGGTGGAGTGGGAGGTAGACGGGTGGAGGTCGAGTGTTAGGAACGGTAACACTTTGTGTCTTCAATAAAGAAATGAGTTGTTTGAATTCGAAAGTTTCAGATTCAAGCTATAAAACAATTCAAACAAATTTTCGACCTCAATTAGAATTCAAATTTTAAATATGAGTTCAAAACTTTTTAAAGAAATATTATGAAATAAAATTCTTTTATTAAAGATATTGCAAAGAATTGAATTTTAGAAATTTTTGTAAAATTTTATTAAAAAGGCAAAAGGCCCAAATGAATTTTTTCTCCATTTAAATGATTTCCTGTTTTCAAAATTTTATAGAATAATTTTTTTTTGATTTTGAACTTGGGCCCAAAATAAAAGTTGTTCATCTCTAAAAGTTCTAGCTTTTGACAAATTTTAAAATTGTTAGATCTCCGGGAGGTTGAATTTCGAAGCAAATCAGTGAGCAGCGCAGAAAATCATCAAAACATCTAGAAAAAGAGTAATTCTGCAGGACCCGCCTATCAGCCTCGCTGTGCGCCTTTCTCCTACCTCTGGCTGCCACGAAGCCGTGCAGGTGGCCAGCTCTGTGCGCCCCTCGCATGCATGCTCGCCATGGAGCTAGGGACATGTCCCTTCTCTTCACGGCAGCGCGATCAATGCCTCTCCTGTTTGGTGCCCTCGCTTCTCTTCCTCTCTCACTTCCCCAGATGCCATCTCTCTCTCGTCGTACCACCATGCGGAGCTCCCAGTTCGAGCCACCTTCGGCCCCCGATCCTCAACGAGGAGCTGCGCCTCTCGTCCCTCGAGCACCCCACGCCCTCGCCTCCGTGCCCCTCGCACTGAGCCGTGCCAATTTCGAGTTATCTCCATCTTTCCGAATTTGGAACCACCGGCTGCCTTCCGCCCAAATCTGGCCGCCGTTGGTGCAAAGTACTTCGATTTCTCTCTGACTCTTGTAGTGCACTCCGGGAGCCACCTTTTGAGCAAGCTAATTGACGGATTTCGTGGACCAGTGCACAGGATTTTTAAGTTTAAACCGAACCGGCCGCCTGACCCAACCCACCCCGCCGCCGATGACCCCTCTCCGGCCACTTTCCACTTCGACAACCCGGACGCCATCTGCGTGCATTGGTGGAGCTTCGGGTCAAGTTTCGTAGCTCCTCGTCGAGTACATTGCCCACAAATCGCTGCCGAACCCCGCCGTCCACCGCCGCCCGTCGCAGCTGGAGCTCCGATGAGGTTCCGCCCTTGGCACCCGTCCCATCATGCTCCCCATGCCGAGCTGTCCATTTTGGCGCTTCTCCCCTAGAGTTTCACCACCGGAAAGCAGGCGCCGGCTAGCGTCGCCGCCGCGTCGGCCGCCTCGGCCGCCATGGCTGGGAGCTCAGCTCCCAGGATCTTTTTGCGGCCGCGTGCCGATCCAGTGCGGCTCACCCTGTAGCCCTGCGTGTGGTCTGCCCCTGTTGGGCCAGGAGCCTTCGGCCCACTGTGCCACACGGCCCATTTAGACGGGAAAGTTTTGCGAAATAATTTATTTAGTTGTCTAGAAAATGGTTTCAAACTTATAAAATTTGTAGAAACTTCATACTAGCTCAAAAAATTGTGAAATAAATTTTGTTAGGATCCTCTCAACTAGAACTATATTCTGAAGCTAACAAATTTTTATTTTATGCATGAAAATAATTTATTTAATTCAGATCACATAATAACTTATTAATTCATTATCATCATTTCTTGTCATGCAAAAATAGTTTTAAATTTATCGTTCTGTTTCTTTAGTTAAATTTGTTGTTTCAGAAAAGTTTCTTATTTTACTTTCATCAAAATAATTTTATAAAAGATTATTCTTTCTTAAGAAGTATTTAATTCTTTATAAATTCATTTGATTTCAATAAATTCTAAAAATTTGTTAAAAATTAGTAATAATCTCCCTGTTATTATTGAAAAACTCAAATTATACTTTACTTTTCTGAAAAATATTTTAAATGGATTTTATAACTAACATTTCTGGTCACTTTTTTTTATAAAAGACTATCATCGCATGTGATTTAAATTCGAATCTTTGACTTTAAAAAATTAGTATCATTCAATTCCTTGATTTTGGTGATGTTCTGTCAGGCGAAGAAACTAGCATTGATTAGAGCCTAGGCAAGCCCCGATGTATTAACCTTGTTTTAACTGTTTTATATTTTATCACCATATAGTATATAGATTATGTATTGTGCATTAGGTTTCTAGGAGTTGATTGAAACCATAGATTGCATAATAGTACTCTTTACCTATGTTAGTGTCTTTGGTACGGGTATCGTGATATAGAGCTACGCTATGAGTTTTAATTAACGGTATTAGTCTAGTGATTGGTAACTTCACTCGCAAGAGCTATAGGTTTTACCTCTGGTTCAAAGGTATCACATGATTTGATGAGATTGGATTATAAGACCCTAAAAGGTTGAGGTTGGTTATGAGATTACAAGAAATGATAAGTTGAGCGGACAGAGAAGTATAGGTTGGCAACAGGAAGGGAGTCCTGTGTGCCGTAGCCCTGTCTGTGTCGATTAAGGACCGTACCGTTGTCGGCCTTATTGAGCAAGTTTGAATAGTACTGATTACATACTGGCTATATGGGCCCTAAAAAACTGATGTAGCCCAATTTACGTAGTGACTGGACGTAATCAAACCTCTCTTCTGAAGATGATTAGAAGAGAGAGTTTTGAGGCTAACCATAGATAGACCTGGTGTGGTTATCGCATGGAGGGCACGGCTTGGAGATGAGGTAAATGGAGCTCGGCGAGGAGAGGAGCAACAGCAACAATGGCACTTGGGGCAGGTGAGGGAGAGTGAGAGAGAAGAGGAGTGTTGGGGAAGAGTGGAGTGACGGGTGCAACTTGGGCATGCGTCCCCTACGTGGCGGATTGTATGCCCCGCACCAAACTCGAGGGAAGGAGGTGGCAAATGCGTGCTCGAGTGGAGAAAAATAGTGACAGGGCGGCCACAAAGTTCGGACTAGTCTGGCTGATAGGAGTTGAGTGTCCGATCTTTCGGTGAGGTGATAACTATCGATTTGGTGGAGTCGACTCTCATGATTTGACTACAAACAAACAGGTCGTGTGTGCCTTAGCAATCGCAGAACCAACTCCGAATGGTTATTGACTGTGCTGGACAGCAAGATTAACTTGAACACGAGGTTCGGTTCCTGCAAGCAATTGAAGAACAAGCAAGAGCAAGATGTGGCCAACTAGAAATGTCACAAGTGTGAGGTTCTCAAAAAGTGTCTAACAGGTGGTCGTTAGACATAACTGAAGATCAAAAAGTTTGCACAAGAGCTAAACTATAACAAGAAAAAAACCCAAAAGTTTTTAGTGTCGGCTGGGACCTTTAAATAAGGCGAAGGATGACCAGGGGGTGCTAGGGTCGTCCTCAAACCCTAGGACGCGCTCCTAATGGGCCTAACTTGATACACGGGCTAACAGCCCAAGTTAAGATGACACAGCACTTTATGTATTAAAATAATGATTGACACTAACTCCAAGATGTTATAAAGGTGGGGACGAATCTATCCGAAAGTATACTTCATGAACTTTTCATATTGTACTTAAACACCCAAATTAGATTCCATATGAAGTCGTGGCTGCCGTTGCAAGTTTGTACTGTTTTACAGTCCGAATCCACTGTGCATGAATATTTTCATTGAAGTCCTCATCAGAAGGTATAATGTCCACATCATCCACCCCCACTTAAATTAGAGTCGTTCTCAAATCAAATTCAGATTCCAAAACCGCCACTCCACCATGCTGTCATGAAATCATGAAAGGTGAAAGCCACTGGGGTATGTATGTGATCTCATCATCCTCCTTCACTTGATTTAGAGTCGTCCTCAACTCAAGTTTAGATTGCAGAACCGCCACTCTACCGTGCCCTCCAGAAATCACGAAAGGTGGGCGGCCACGAGTGTATTCTGATGCGGTCAACTGGTGCAGCAAAGACATATAAAATCTCATCCTTCTCCCCTTCTTTATAGCAAGCCGTCCACGGCTTGATCCAGTGGTCAGCAAAATTTCTAGTTATCATATTGGGACAAGTGATGAGCACATAGCTAGGCCATAACAACAATTTCTCCTGCTTCATGAGCTGTTCCTGTTGATAGCTCACAAAAGTAGAGAAACTTTGCAAAGCATTGTTAGTGTGCATGTTGTTGTTTGATCGTGTTTTTTTATTTCAAAAAGGTATTTCAGATCAGTACATATGAATACTTTAGACACTAAAAAATCTTCAATGTCATCATATTTGCAAATTGCATGAAAAACACAATAGCTAAAATATTGCAACTTGTAATTCTGAAATAATCTTTTATCTAAATAATTCAGGTTACAAGGAACATCAAATTCAATATAACCTAAAGAAGTTAAAGAAGATTTGAGCTCCAACTTTTTCTCACTAATATTAGTGCAATAAAAAGCCTATCCTCAGCATGTGTGTACTCAATACCAACATTTTGAACATCATACACTAGTTGTGTTTTTGGAATTAAAGAAACTTATGCACACAACTTGTTATAATCATAAGCGAAATGTGCATTTCATGGCAAAGTATAAATCACTGAAGGCTCAACTAAGCATTGCAAAATACTAGTATGAACAATAGGTAATTTCAATTCAGCACAAGCAGCATGAGAATATTCAGATGTGGTGAGGGACTCATAATGTGTATCATGTTTCTTACTCTCTATTGTGGTGGGAATCACACAAGCATCATTATTCATATCCTTCATTTCCTCAAGTAGCTCAATGTCTCATTCAGACTTTTGCTCACTCTCCTGCAAGATGTTAGGCATAGAACAAGAAACAAACGAGTACTCTCTATCTGGTTGTGCTTTTTTAGTAAGAGATATAGTGTCACGCAACTCTTCTTTATCACATTCTCTCTGTGACAAGCAATTCAGCAACACATTTCACACATTTGTGATGGTGATTGTTCATGCTTATATATTTAGATGATAAAAGTTGATTTTCAGTATTACAAGCAAGCAAATACAAGTGCGAGATTGAGTAGTAAGTTTTAAAGATGAGCAAAATTTAAATTTCAAAATTGAGACCTTTCATAAACCTACTCATTGTATCTTCCTGACATTCATCTAAGCTACCAAACATGACACAAACCTTAAAGTCATAAAAGTATTCTTTAACAGTCATACTATACTGCTTCAAGTTATCTAATTTGGCAAGCAAAAGATCAGCATAATATGCTGGAATAAACACATCTCTAAAATGACATTTAAATTCTTTCCAAGATTCTGAAATTTTATTGTGCCTAAAAATATATTTTCATTCAAGCAAAGCACTTTTAGTCAAAACACTTAAGGCAATGTAAATGTTTTCTTTTTCAGACCAGTCATGTTCATTAAATTCTTTATCTACATTCAGCTCCCAATCAATGTATACATGACGATCAAATTTTATCAACAAAAGAATGTATTGATGAACAGATGACATGGAAAATATCATCATTTACCTCATGTTGAAGTATCAGCACATCTTGGTGGGGGTGTAAACCATCAGCTCTCTTTTTCTTGATTGTGCTTATCATGGTTAGTAAATAACAAAACAAATTGACAACAAGCTAGGTTGTGTCTAACTTGGTTTCCTTCAAGCTTGCATGACCAAGTTCTTACATTTTCTTACCAAACCAATAGGTGTGATTTGCAACCAACGTTGTCAACCAGCGAAGATTGGTGGAGCGATTGCCAGAGACACAGACTTTATTTGCTGTGGAAATTTGTGGAGCTAGGACAATTTCACTTTGTAGCAAGGGTTAGCACACTCAATTCAACAAATGCAATGTTCAAAAGTGTTCAACGACGGCACAATGCTGGTTCTAGGCTAAACCCTGCTAGAGACGCGAGCCTAGACATAAAGGTAATCACACAAATGATGCAAAAGACTCAGAACAGCAGCAGTTATAACTCTCACATTTTCTCTTTTTTTTGGCTTGATTCTTTTATTTCATTTTTCTGCTACTTCTTTATCTTTTTCTTTTCCTTTCCTTTCTTTACTTTTCTATTTTTCTCTCGCTCTGTTTTGTTTTTGGCAAGGAATGAAAACAGAGATAAAAAATGCAGATAACAGATATCAGATCTCTTTCGTGATTGCGACGCGCTCGGGTGAATTTTTTTGGCAAGTGTGAATCCGTTGGAAAGATAACACAGATCTTTCCAGATTGTGCAAAAACATTCCTAACAAATAACAGATCATGCAGATATGGTTGTTTTCTTCTGCACCAAAATCTGGTAACCGAATCTGTTATTTGCAGCAAACTCGAATCTGGATTGATTTCTTTCTTCTATTATATATATGAGCCAAGGACGTGACAAGAACTCCAAACTCTAATGGATTAAACGCTAAGACCAGCAATACGACACAATAATGCAACTACGAATTCAACAACGCAAATTACTGAAAAGAATGATGCACAGGCTTGAAGGTCTAGGACAACAAAAATGATTCAAGATTTTTTTTGTCGGCTTTTTATGTGGACAGGGGGAATATGAATAAAACTACAAAAAAGAGGGGTAGATCTCACCAAACAACCTAGGAAGCTGATACCACTTGATAGGAGTTGAGTGCCCGATCTTTCGGTGAGGTGATAACTATCGATTTAGTGGAGTCGACCCTCACGATCCGACTACAAACAAACAGGTCATGTGCGTCTTAGCAATCACAGAACTAACTTCGAATGGTTATTGACCGTGCTGCTGAATAGCAAGATCAACCTGAACACGAGGTTCGGTTCTTACAAGCAATCGAAGAACAAGTAAAAACAAAGTGTGGCCAACCAGAAATATCTCAAATGTGAGGTTCTCAAAAATTATCTAACAGGTGGTCATTGGACACAACTGAAGATCAGAAAATTTGCACAAGAGCTAAATTATAACAAAAGAAACCCCAAGTATTTTTTGGTGGCAGCTAGGACTTTTAAATAAGGTGGAGGACGACCAGGGTGTGTTGGGGTTGTCCTCAAAGGCCAACAGCCTAAGTTAAGTTGACGCAGCACCTTCTATATTAAACGATGATTGGTGTTGACTCTGAGATGTTATAAAAGTGGGGACGAATCCATTCAAAAGTATACTTCATGAGCTTTCAGAATGTACTTAAACATCCAAATTAGATTTCATATGAAGTCATGGCTGTCGTTGCAAATTTGAACTATTCTGCAGTCCGAATCCACCGTGCATAAATATTTTCATTGAAATCCTCATCAGAAGGTATGATATCCACATCATCGGCCAGTTCGAACTAGTCTGGCATACTAACAAGATTTTAGTGCCGAAGAGAAATTTGAAAATGATACCTTATTGAGCTCTAAAATTTTTGCCAATTTTTGTGGTAGCAGAATAGGATGTGATGAACAACTTTTGTTTTTACACCAAGTTCAGATTCGTCATAGATTTAAACTTAGAAATTCTGAAAAATGCTAACTTTTTAACTTTGCTCGAATTTTTAGGACCATAGAAGACTTAGTAAAATCTTGAAAAAATCTGTAAAATTCTATCACGTGATCTAGTTGATTATGGTTGGAAAATGTTGGTACATTTACGTTGGTAAAAAGGAAGTTTCTTAACAACGGTCAATTTGATGATCATTTGCTTCATTGATTTGAGTTCAAAATTTGAATTTAAGGAGCTTTAGAGAAAGGAATTTGATCCCTAACATGCATGTGATACTCATTAAGGATGGTTTAGAAATTTGGGGTGTGACACCGAGGCGGCGTGTCTGAGCCAGCATCGAAGGTTTGAATGCGCGGGAACATTGATCAGAAGATTGTATTTTTTAAATATTGATGTTGTTTGAAAAGGAAAAGGGGCAATTATGTTTCAGCCATAGATTTTTAATCTAATTTCAGTCATTGGTTTTCAAATTTTATGATTCAACCATCACTTTTTGAAAGCAAACTTTAATTGAACTATAAGTCCATTAAATGACTCTAAAGGTGTTAACTTTTGGTGTAAAAAGATAAAATTATCCTTCGTGCATATACCCTAGTTTTGTTAATTTTATGTCAAAATTCAAAATGAGCCAGAATTTGATAAAATTTTAAATTTTCATATAAGTTTTAAATCTGAAAATTTGAAATCCAAATTTCAAAATTTTGAAAATTTGGAATCTTCACATTCGGGTTTCAAAATTTTGAAAAGTTAAAAATTTTAAATTGAGGTTTCAAATTTTGAAATTTTAAAATTTTGAAATTCAAGTTTCAAAACTTTTAGAATTAAAATTTAGATTTCAAAAGTTTGAAATTTCAAATTCATGTTTCAGCATTTCGAAAATTTTAAATTTGAAATTTTGATCAAATTCTGTCTATAATTCATCTTCTATAAATACAATGAAATTAACAATATCATAATTAATCACAAAGGATAATCTCGTCTTTTCACACAAAAAGTTAACACCGTTAGAGGCACTTAATGAATTTGTGGTACAATTGAGGTTAGCTTTCAAAAAATAATGGCTAAATCACAAAATCTAAAAATCAATTGCTGAATCAAAATTAGATTTAAAATCTATGGCTGTCCCAAAGGAAAAATGATGCTGAGTTTAAGATTAGAAAATATATGAAGGGTTGAGATTTAGTGGAGTAGATGAATAAACGATAGAAATCTTTACTTTATTTCCAAATCTCATTTCGTAAACTCCAGCATTGTGTTAATATGCATATATGTGGTTTGACAATATGTATAGTTTTTTATCACCATAAGTAACTTTATGCATAATTGGTAAAAATACATAAAGGTCAAATAGGATAATATGTTGTCTTTGTTCTTGATGCTAGATTTGAATTGCTTTTGTATATCGTACTGGGCATACAGATTATATTGAATGACAAACGTTGTGAACCAAATTGTTAAACTATAGCAAGGGTAATATTTGATTAAAAAACATTAAATGGTGTTAGAATGATACAGATAAGAAAAATAAATTGTTCAAACTAAAAATTGAATATCCTGACTTATAAATTTAAAACATTGATAATATGACCACTATATTATATAAAAAGTTGAAAAAAATCAAGCATATAAATTTGCTAAACATTTGATTGATAAATTTTCTAATGAGCTTACAATTTTAGAATTAACAATTGTTAATGATTAAACAAATTTCTATTAATTATAAAATTAGGAACACATCATAGTTAGATAATGTATGTAGGATTTATGACATGGTGATGGCACAAGCAATAAAATGAGTGCTACAGCTGGCGAGAGCAAAAATAGATTAACAAGCAAGATGACATAACATTAACCTAGAAACAATTAAAGAAAATGGTATCAGTCATATTCATAATATATTAATGAAATTGATCAACTAATATTGATGGTACTTTTGTGTCTAAACATTTTATATACCCTAACTTGTTATTTTGAAAGGTTTAGAGGACAATTATTTGTTTTATTAAGTTCGTTTATTTCCTCTGTGTTTGGCCCAAGCTACCAATCATATTTATTAAAATCATCTCATTTTCACCTTTTCATTCCAATCCAAAGTGACTTATATGATGAAATTGGGCTCAAGATGAGGTTTTGGACACAATTCGATAAGGGTTTATTCACATGGCTGGAGATTTATGAGGATGCTATATCATCGTGTAGAAGAAGAGCAATTAGGACAAACTTACAAAATTGATGAGAAAAGGAAAATTGATGAGAATTTTTTTAGTATGATTGCAAACTTACAAAATTTATGAAGACGCTTCCTTGCAATGCATGTGTCAGGTCAAGTCGGCAAATCGCCTTCACTTAGAGTATATGTCAACATAACCCTTTGGATGGGACAGAAAAGGAAATTTTTGACTAGTTAGGCAAATGTTGAGGTTAAGTAAACTCAATTTTAATTAGGGGGTTATCTATATTTAGGTGAAATTTGGAGGGCGTAAAATGAAATTGATATATTTGAAAGTTCAGTTTGTTATGAATAAACATTCTACTTTGACTAGTAACATTTAATTCACACCTTTGCAAAGGTCGATCTATGGTTTTAGATATGAAAAATAAACACATCTGAACCCTTGTAGTAATAATTATCAGCTATCAATCTAAATTTTCAAATTATTTATACTCCATAATACAGTGAGAAAAGACCTTAGAGAGATTGATAGCATGTTATGAATACAACTTTTATGAATTTTGAGAATTAGTAAAATTCACTATGTTAATACTGCCAGACTGCTACCATTTTATAAAAATGTACAACGTTCGTTTATACAACATGAATTTGTAACTGAAAGGTTCGACAACCTCTAGATAGTATGTACAGTGGCCGATGGTGAAAAACAGATGTACAGATTACTGAAAAAACCTATGCATAATAATCACAGGCAAGAAGGTGACCACAGACAATTCATCCTTTGGAAATCAGATGTGAACACGGACCACAAGAATGTCCTGAAAGGGTGCAAAATGAATCTGTAAAACAAAGATTGCAATCATACTAAAAAAAATTCTCAGAATGTAGATATGGTGCACACAGAGGTTTGGAAGTGAAGTTAATACTAGATCCATTCTGCAATAAATTCCTTAATTTTAATTTCAATAAAGGTACTAATTAGTTCGTGATACCAGCTCCCTCGCATAAGAATCCACAATATTTTCAAATGAGAGAACTGAATATCAAGCCTATGTTCTTTCTGATTCCAAAAAGTTCAATCTATTGGCACAAGAAAGTGCATCGTGAGAGGAAATTAAATTTCAGCTTCCTCATTTATGCGTACGGATTCATATCTAGTTCACGGGAGTCCATAAAAAAAAAAAACTCCAGTGCACATACTGATGGAATAAGTGTAGTGCAGGCGCTTTATATTTTATGCTTTGTGCTTTACGGCTTTTTTGGTTTAGCATTTTAGATTAGCTTTTCAGCTTTTCGCTTTATCATTTTAGACTAGCTTTTCAGCTTTTTCGCTTTAGCATCTTAGACTAGCTTTTCAGCTTTTCGCTTTAGCATCTTAGACTAGCTTTTCAGCTTTATGCTTTAGCATCTTAGACTAGCATCTTAGCATATACTTGACTGTCCACTAAACCTATATATATGTATCTCTAACCCTTTAAGTTGGTCATGACATTGTAGTGAGTAAAAAACATGAAGATAGTTACCCTAACACTGAGTGTCATCCAACATAATGCGAGTGTTGCGCCTAACAATTGGTATCAGAGCCGTATAGTCCTGTGATCTATCTGATCCCACCCGTGATTCTCTCCAGTGGAGGCGTCGGTCTCCCTGCTCGACTCTCTCCCCCGTCGGTCCCTATGCTCCGTCGGTAGCCAGCGACTCGGCGGCTTCTTCCCAGTGCAGTAGCAACCTTCGCGACTCTTTCCCGCTAGCGACGTGTCATGTCCGCAGAAGGCTTTCACCGCTCGGTCCCCTTGAACGTGCGACGTCAGCAGGAGGCCGACCTCGCTACGGCAGAGGAGCGCGAGCGAGTGGCAGCAGAGGTTGCGGCAGCAGTGGCTCGGGCAGCGAGATTGGCAGCCGCAGAGCTAGCAGCAGCACGAGCAGCAGAGGAAGCGGCAGCAGCTGAGGCTGCAGCACGTGTGGCGGCGGTGGAGCTCGAAGCTCTGCGCGGCGGGAGCGTTAGCGGCGCTGCCTCCGACGCAGGCAGCATTGATGTGAAGGCCGAGTTGGAGCAGTGGGCAGCGGCGCAACGTCGCAGAC